>JAVQJG010106921.1:0-18008 GCA_036024015.1 Craterocephalus amniculus | reverse complement strand
TACTTTAATTACTCTCTACATTTCAGGACCTGAAGCTGACTGATTTTACATTCGTACACAGGTAACCCCTTTACACACACATTCTTTCTTCTAATACTTTTGACATCCTCATCTTCATTTTGAAACAAACATACTATAAACACGAGTAAGTTGTGTGCATTGCTGTAGCGTCGTATCCAACTTCTTTGGTTTAACCAGATCAGCTGTCGTAAGGTCGCTGCTAGCAGAATTATCAGGTCATGTCAGCTAGAAGCTATCCAGCACTGTCTGTCTTTGGAGGAAGAGGAGGCTTTGTGTGCTAGCACAGCAGGTGGTATTTGAAACACGGTGTACTACGGTGGTAACTCAGCTCATGTCGACAATAGATAAAGTGCATTTTCCTCAGTTTTGTCCAGTAAACCATCTTGTTGAGCTACTAAAGCTAAACTGTGTAAACGACACATTCAATGTCCATTTTTGCTTCTGAACCACGACACTATACTTGCATCGCTTCTTGAAATATATGCAGGCAGGGTGTGTGTTAATCGCTCCTTGAAAAGAAAATTGTGGCATTTAAAGGAATTTGCTTTAATGTGTAAACATCTTAATAACTTTTTATACAGTCGGTATGTTTGGTGTCTAACTGTCAACAGAATGATGAAGAGGACTGTTTAAATGCAAGTTGTCATTGAACCAGAACATTTAGTGAATTTATCCATTCCAGTATTCTGATTTCCTCCTCTATGAGTTTTCGTTGTATCCTCGGTTCTACCATCACACTCATCAGTCAACAGGTTGCAGCCATGAAAGGATGGTGGCTTTGTTCCATCAGTGGAGTCCTTTCTTTTGTTGGACACTCGCATTCATTTCAGCATTGTTTATGCGTCCAAGAGACAAACCACCTCATCATAAACCTCCATAGAAGTTCAACAATCAAGAGTGGCATGAGTATAACTGACATCTACTTTCTCAGGAGATTAAATATTTAAATCAGTTACCTATACTCCTTTAGGGGTCACAAGTTTGGATTATATACCAACACCTTCTTTGCAAAAGGACTTTGATAGACATCCAATCTCTTAAAACGGGTCATTTAAAATGATTGGCTTTTGCCCCCATACCCAAACCAATTTTATAAGGTAATAGTATAAATACTGCACAGAATTATAGATTGTAAAACGGGTTCTCATTATTTACACAATTTTATCTAGACTCCAGGTTCAAACTGATGATTTATGGGATTAATGTAGTCTAAACTGGGCTCGTAGAAGTCAGATTTTGTTTTAACTCAGTGTACATTTGATTAATACATTTACATTTTTTATCTAAGAATTACTGAAACATGTTAAGGATTGAAATCTCAGATTCAATTTGGAAAATGAAACCTTTTTAGTTGAGTTAAATCAGCACATTAATTCACAAATCTTTGTACAGATTGATAAAATATATTTATGAGCCAAACCAAGCTGGGGTTTTACATTTTCTCTTCTCCATGATATTTTGGCTCTATGATAAAGAGGTTTGTTGCGACAGAGGTGTGTTGCTGAACGTACCTTCCCATCTGTGTCTGGTAAGACAGGGTGTACAACAGAGCCCGTCGTCTGAAGCTGGTGTGGCGTTACGCTCACTCAGAGTTCACCTGAAACACTGCACCAATGGCTCCAGGTAACAGGCAGTGCTCTCTGAATCCCCACTGGGATTTCTTGGCTTTATCAGGAGAATAATCTGAACTTTGTGAATGGCAATACATGCAGGTGGTGACATATCCCTACCCAATTACACAGTTCCTCTCATTAATCACATTTGTCAGACTTGTCAGGCCCTAATTGCTAATAATTACTTGAAACACACACAGGTAGGTCTACAATGTGTTGTCAATATGAAAAAATCATGATGTGTATTTGCTTTGTTTTCTGATTGGAGTAAGTCATTTCTTAAACTGTCATTACACCAAACTGGCTCTGAATCTGTGCCATAAACATCCCAACCACAGATCAGTATCAGCTATTTGAAAGGAGATGTTTCTTTTTGGACGGAAAATAAGCTGTCATCTTGTGCTTAAAAGGGTGAAAGGTGAAGAGTGAAACAGAGGCAGGATTTTTTTACTATTTGCAGGCGGTAAATGAGAAGAGGGAGTTTGTCATGCTGAAACGTGAGGAGTGATGTCATTCACATGACTCCGGCGACACTGAAAGCGAGAGGCGGATCATGGTAGACACTGTTAGGTAAACTCAGCCCTTTGTGGGACACCCAGCCTTAGCCCCAAGGGTCCTGTCCTCAACATGAAGTGTTACAAACGCACACGGTCGCACAAAGACTCGGGCCTGCTAGTGCTTGATGTAGGAAGGATTCTTGTGCACTTGTTGAAAGTTCACAGAGAGAGGTGAGATATTGTTTTAGTAGCAATCGATCTGTTCATCCTGGTTTGTCGAAAATTGTGCTGGTGTGACAACGTATATCCTCTAAGGGAGATAAATCTGTCTGGAAATGTTTTGATTTAGTCTTAACTCCATCCTTCTGACCTGTGATGGTCAGAAAAAATGAACAAATCTTAAGTTATTTAGTTTAAATCTTTACAGCGTTTGATTATTTCTTTATATTCTGATTTTTTTGTCTTCTTTTCATCTTCTGTCGTCTGGCTGAGACAGTGACATGCATTGCCAACAGCTATGAAAACTCTTAAGAAATCTTTTTCAGTTTATTACAAAAAAGGCTCCATTTTTATCCCTTTAAGATCATCAAACATATTTTACAGTTTTAACTTAGTCAAATTCTACACAGCTCATGTGCTGTGGCAAAGAAGAGAGAACATAAAATTCCTCACACTCAGTTTGTGTAATTTATGTGTTCTTCAAATGTAGGACTTCACCTTATAAAACAAATAGTTTTTCCTCCTTCTGTTCAGGTTTAGAGATGCTGTAGAAGCAGGATTGTCTGTGCTTCTGCAGTAACACAAGGATGGAATTACTAAACTTCAGTTCCATTAAATTAGTTAATTGCTGATTGCAGGTGATTATTTCAGACTGCAATTTGTCAGCATAATTCCCCTCTGATCTTTTTGTCTTGGTTCATATGCCTCTGAGCCACCAGCTGTCATGAAGCTATTTTTCCATGCTTTCTATATTAATAGACACTCGCTGACTCTGAAGTGTCTGATTCTATTGTAACACAAGCCATATGGCATTCAGCCAAGGCTGCAATATAAGACACAATTGTTTTTTTTTCCATCTTTCTCCCCCCTTTTAATGCACACTAATAAGTAAGTAAATGGTGGAAAGATGTGTGTCTGAAATCACAGCAGCCTTTGTTGTAGATAATTAGGTTAGCAGCAAGAGCGTGCAGGTGCTGAGGGTGTACTGTGTGCTCATGGTGTGTTATCGACTTGCTCATATTCGTAGGCTGTCAGGGGTGTCGCACTTCCCATCAGCCCCAAAGCTCAGCAACCTCTTCACTATTAAAATGATCACTTTCAATAGCAGACAAAGGAAAGAGGGAACATATCTAGTGCAGGGTATTTTCCCCACCTCTAATGCTTATCTGCCTTTTGATGTTGGCGTAATAAAAGGCCTATTGGGCTTCCACAATGACCTGCAAAATGGACAAGGGCCGATATACTGGGCTCTGACTGCCGCTAGCATTAACTAAAAGGCCCAGAAATTATGGAGAGCTGGGGATGAAAGTACATGAAAAAAAAATCATAATTGAAAAATTGCCTAATGCTAAAGTGAAAGAAAATGGAACTGTGAAAAGGCACCGTAATATTCTGTTATCCCCTGTAAATGCAGCCAAACAAGAGATGCAGCGTGGCATTCTTTTTGAAATGGATGTGGTTCAATTACCTGCATGTCTAAATCTAGTTAAGGCGTCCATTGTCAGGTTTGAAATGTAACAGGCAGTTTTGATGTAGTGTTAAAGCGTATTATGCCCTACAACCTACATAAAATCACCAGGGATATGACTCCATTCAAGATGTAGAAGGAAATTAAAGCTCTCACTCAGAACAGGGTTAATTCATTTATTCTATTTGAGACTTCTGTTTGAATCACTGTTCTGGCTTAGATACTCAATATAATAGAATGCTGATATAAAAGGGTAGTTTTAAATAATTCCTAAGGGGTTTTAATCTTTTTATGATTTTTCTCTACTTTATGATTCATTTGATAAAAAGGAAAATCACTTTCCTTTTTATTTACAGTCATTGCATTTTACCTTTTTGTGCATTGATTAATGCCATAGTGATGGCAATTTGTAGAGTGTTTTTCAACTGTTGGCCAGAAAATAAAAAATTTCAAATGTCTCAAATGTGGATAAAGATTTTATCCACATTTGAGACATTTGGACTACAGACAGCAGTCAGACAGCGTGCACGATCATGTGAAGGTCCTCCTGGAACCCTGCATATAGCTCTGACATGTTGGAGCGTGTGTCGGGGGTGTCCAGCTTCACTCCCAGAGGGTCACAATCCTGTAGGTTTTCAATGTGTAGCTGCTTCAACATACCTGACTTAAATTAAAGAGTCATTGAGCAGAACATCATCGGCTGGTTGATCAATTCAATTTAAGCCAGGTGTGTTTAAATGGAAACAATGAAAACCTGCAGGTTTTTTTAGCCAAAATTTAATCTTCTCACAGGGTAAAAATGATAAGAAAACAATAGCTGCAGCTCTAATGGACACAAAAAAGAGGGGTTAGAGCAAGTCACCCACTTTACACATGCAGGCTTAATTCTGGTCTCCAGAAGGGTCAAACAAGTCACCTTAATCTACAAGACTTTAATGAAATTAAATCTTTGTTTCACAACTAAGGCTAGCAAATCTTACCTCCCCTTCCTGAAGTCACCTCTCTCATCAAACCGCTTTATTAAAAAAAAAAAGCCATTAAGGTATTTGATAGGAAGCCACTGTTGTATCACGTGTGCCCAATTTTAGCTAAATACTACTTTTCAAGTTTTGAAAACTTTAAATTATTCAAAAATGTTTGCCTCATTTATGAATTTGTAAATGGAACAGCCTGAGCACCCTTGGAGGGTTTCATCAAAAGGATTACCAGATCGGCTTCCAGGGGTGATAGTAAAAATCAGTTTTCAAGATCCTCTTTTCCACAAAATGTTTTTATCTATTAATGGAATGTATGGTTGGAAAACCTTTCCTGTCACAATTAGAGATAGCGCCACATATCTCTCTTCTAAGAAACAGTAGAAAACATGGCTGATCTAAAAATAAGTATTTCCAATTGTTGTGTGGGTATATGAGTATTGTGCAGGTTTGGTCAACTCCACGGTCACACTTTGACTCATCCATCCTCAGAATGGGAAACTGAATCAAAGAGATGATTAGCTGTAGTCTGCTCGTTTATTTGCAAAGGAAATGTTTAATGAATTGGCTTATATGAACACAATAATTATCAATCATACTGTGAATTACAATGGATTTTATTTGGTTAGGTTAGTTGATTTAAATACAAATTAGATTGGGCTTTCTTGAAAATGACAATTAAATGGCTTTAGTGATGAATGGTGCTTTACAAGTAAAACAGAATTTAATTTAATGTACTATGGAGCTTTTAAACCTTTTATATTAAAACATAATAATAATGGTGCCCAACAGTGGAAACAGTACTTGATAAGATGAAAAGAAAAGGGCAATGCATCTTATAATGAAGTAAGCACCAACAAATGTTTTAGAACATTTTGAAAGTTACATGGGTTACCTTTATTTCTCTAAGGACACCTGTACGACAGAAGGTAATTGAAAAGATGTCAGGCAATGTTTCTTATCAATTAGATATTTTTAAAGCTTTGTTTTACTTTGGAAATCAAATTTTAAATCTTCACGATTGAAGTTTCCAGGATTAGTTTTGCTTTCATAGGAATATTTTGTGACTTTTTTTGTCATTCTACTCTGCAGGTTACAGTTAAAATGTATAAACGTGGCGCTCACGGATGGCTGGGCAAATCGCTGAATGCCACTTCCACCATCCCTTCGAATACCTTTGTGATCTTCAGGATTAGTGGTGAAGAAGCAGACGCCAAAATCCCAGCGAACACCATTCACAGCGTCACGCTCAGCATATAACAGGAGGGCATGTCTTGGAAGACCAGGCATCAAATAATGCCCCTCAAGGGAAAGGAAGCATTCTGAATGAGTAATGCAAAATGGAAAAGAATCAAACTGTTATTTCTGAGCGTTCTAATGCCATGTTCACTTTTCTATGTTGTACTAATAGTAAGGATTCAAATTGTGTCTATGAAGAAAAATCTGCCAATTTTCCTAATTCTCTGGTCCTCGGTGGCAACATTATGATAATGAAAAAGGCTTCAAACAGTTAGCCTGATTAACTTTCTCTTGTTTTGAATTTCTAGGGCTGGCCCGCACTAGCCATTAATTAATCATTATGCATCTGATATGGTCACACCAGTTCAGGCTACAAGTGTTTAATGTGTTAATTATGGCAGTTAAAAACGGGTTGCTGCTGGCATGATGAGGACTGAGTGTGTTTCTCCTTTACTGGATGTAATAGGAAGTTTTTTTCAGTCTGTTTAGAGTGTTACTGTAAGGTGTTTTATTAAGGTGCTCCACTGCTCAGATATGATAACGTAGTCAAGAGTGCACAGGCAGTAACAATGTCTGATGCACTTCCCATCAGTTACCAGGCTTACACAGCTGTGCTAACAGCTAGCAATTTTATTTACAGGGCCTGTTGGTGAGCAAAATTAAGTTAATTCTATCAAGATATCAGTGCCTCTAGCTAATAAAATTAAATGAGTCCTCTCTGTTGATTATATCTCTTTGCATGGCAACTCTACCTGAAACATCATAACACCATACTCAAGCTCCTCGCTGTTTTACTCACAGGTTAGATCAGTTGTGGTCTTACAAGCAACACTCTCCTGCCATAATATTTCATGAATAATTTTTAAAATCTGTCATTTGGGGGTGTCAGCATTGCTTGAATATGATTTTTGTAGTGCTAAAGCAGCACTCAGGAACTGTTGTCTCCATAGCACTTGACAAATTATATTGACAGTAGAAAGAATATCAGTGAGATTACTTTCAAAGTTTTAAGTCTTCACTATGCAAGTATAAGTTTAATTTCATTAAACCTCAATATGAATGTTATATATTCTTTCCTTAAAAAACTTAAAGCACTTTCAAGTTCGAAGCAAATATCAGAAGCATGATTGTTAGTTATACTTTTGAGTTGTTTGGTTTATTAGCATGACCATGTGTGTTTTGTTTGTTTTTTTTAAAAATGTTTTCATGTTTGTATTGCCTAGTGGTGAAATAAAAGATTTGACTGCTTATACTTTTTGGATTGATGTGGATTCCTCCAGGTTTCTTTTTACCTGCAGTAAAATCTGGAAATATCTTAACACGCAGCAACACAATTGTAAATATTCTGAAATTTACAACTAAAAATAAATGTACTTTAACCAGCTTTGGTGCTTTTACCTGAATCTCAGCCAACAGTAACTCCCTAAATGCTCAAAAATGTCTTCTGATTGGAGAACTTTGACCCACTCTGCTTTACAATTTTGCTTCAGCCTGTTGAGCTTTTTGAACATTTTGTTTTTGCACAGCATTTCATCAGGTAGAGGTCTGGACTTTGACTGGACAGTTGATTCTTATTCCCCCCTTCTTTTCTTTGTCATCCATTCTGATGTGATTTTTTTCCCTGTTGCATGATGCAAGGACAGCTAAGCTAGAATATCATGGTGCAGAGGAGTCAATAAATACCTGCAAGGAGCTGCGGCTGCAAGAGAAGACACATAAAACATAAGAACTGAAAGAGGGTGTGCTTTCTTTTTAATGTGACCGTGTGTTTGTAAACAGCCATGTGTATGGATATAGCTGTACATAGTACTTGACTGCTTCCCCAGAGGTATTGATTTCTTCTCATATCTGAGCGGACCTGGATTTGTAAGCCTCACATTGGATTTGTATTAGTGAGCCTCATATACGGTCATTTGTCACTTGTGGGCCACAAGGTTTCTTCAAAGCCTTATTAAGAAGATGGAGGGCATCCATCAACAGCTCACTGTGCTCTTTGAAAGCATGCAGCATGTCTCCAGCATGGTAAAAAACTGAAGATTAAGGATGGATGACTGGACACAGGGACAAAGAAAACCCTGTTGAACAGCATGGCGGTGACTGGGAGGGAAAGCTGAGCGGAAATGGACATGGAGATCAGACCAGAACACAGTGTGACAAGGTAACAAGGTAAACCGATCCAGGCAGCGATTCCTCTGGAAACTGAATCAATGAGGGTTCTGTTCAAATGAAAATCCTCTTGGTTATTGGGTTTAAATAAATCCATGGGAGAATAGAATCGGCCGTAAATAACACTTGTCCTCTGTAGTGCATGCGTATGAAATAACCCACAGCTGTGTTCTATCCATCTTAAAGTTTCATGTGTTTGTTGGTGTGCAAAAAAAAAACTGGGAAACAAAGTGAGGAAGACTGGAACCTGTAAGAAGAACAAGTGTTAAACTGTGACCTCTAAATGGCAACACCATCCCTGGAGCTGCCAGGCCAGGTGACTTGTTTGACCCTTTCTTTGTGCTGGATTGTGAATCTTTTAGAGCAACCTGGACACAAGACAGATCTCGTTCAGATTACAGTTTCAGGAACAGCTACTCAGCTGCTGAGTCCCAAAACTTACCTACATTTCCTTTCTAGTTGAATGCAGATGTAGTTTGTCAGCCAAAGTTCAGTACTGCAAAATTTCAACAGTTTGACCCCATCACTCTCCATCTTGTGTGACTTTGGTGCTTGAGCTCGGCTGACTCAAAGGTTCTAACCAGGCCGATGTCAATGCCCTCCTTTTAACTGTAATATTTCCAGAGATGTAAACCTGTTTCATCTGCAGAGTACTCTACAGATGAAACTGCATTGCACTGAGAGTCTAACCCCACGGGAAAAAGCTATATTTACTGGGACTCTCACAGTGCATGAACATAAACACTCTGATCCACCAAATGTCTGTAACTACATGTGATTTTGTATTCGGCAGCTAAATCTGAACATTATTTTGTATCTAATCTACCTGCGATCACTATTACAAAAATGCTTTTCCTAAATAGAGGCCCAAGTTTTGAAAAAGCATCTTATGGCTTGAATCTGGTTTTCGTATGTGCTTTCCACTGACTGCATTTGAACAGGTTTTTGAAACATCCACCACAGAGATATTCGTCTTCCAGAATATGCTCAATTATTGACCCGTGATCAGCGTTAAAAGCCAAAATACTTTAAGTTTATTAGTTTTAATATTAATCAAGTTTTTTGGTTCTACATATTACAGTGCTAAAAAGAAGGCATCACACACTGAAAGATTATAGAAATCCTGAGGTACGCTGCTCATAAATCACAGTTTGAACCAGAAAAATATGAAATGAGAATAATTCAAAGCAGTACTCCAGCAAATTTTCATTTTTTATTTAATCTTGATTTATAAGAGGTTGTCCCATGGAGACATAGTCTTTTTTTACAGGAGAAACCTGTCAACGTAATTGCACTTACACAAAATCCTTGGCAAAAATTAGAGTCAAGATGCCTTGAGTATATGCACTTTTTCCCAAATTTTTAATTAGAAAAATAAATAGATACAACACAAAAATGTACCTAAGTAACCACCATAAATTAATACCTATTATCTCCCCTTCATCTACATGCAACCCCATATTAACGCTGCACTTGCTCTGTTAGTTCCACTACTGTCTCTTTCCCAGTATGATCCATGAGTGAACATCACGTTTTCTCCAGTCATCCTCCTGTGACTGCTTCTCTTAAGCCCACTGTTATTTTGTTTTTTTTCTATTTTTGTTGGTGAAGATTTATGTTTGGACTTTTGTGGATGTAGATCAAACTTTCTTCACTCAGTTTGGCATGGATGACTTATATATTTCCTCCATTGTGACTCCATTGTTTCTCCTATTCTCGATCTAAATAAAACCATACATAAATAAATAAAATAGCAAAAAATTTGTAAACAATAAAAAAAAACTTAATACACAAGCAGGGTTTGCCTTGCCTCATCATACAGCCCCTGCACACTGAATCTGATTAATCAAATATTTTAAAAAAGGATGGATATGTGTAGAAAATAGATGATAATGGATGTTAATGGAAATCCAGAATGTTTAAGTATTAAATACATTGTAAAAAAAAGATGATTGAATACCCTCCAATTGTAGCAATTCAATCATTTCTGCTAGTGTTACATGATGAAAATTCACCTTGACATTAATCTTGCAATCCACATAACTCTGGCATCCTGTTTTGTGTCTCCTCATAGTAAAGAAATACAATTGTTCTCTTCTCACCTTCCAAATAAAAAGTGAGCCTTATCAGTCAGGAATTCTCATGGGGTGAAAAAAGTTCAGTGATAAATGCAACTAAATGCTATTAGTCAAAATGAAAATAAAAAATCGGATACAATCCAAGAGAAAAAATCACGTATGTATTCAAATGTCCACATCTCACACCCATGCTCCAATGGAATGCAAGATGAAACAATTGAGAGCTATTACCATACGAGATTAATACAGTTGTAAAAGGTAAGAGACATGAGATAGGAAGTAATTCTGAATAAAATGTGCCATATTTGAATTGTAAAAGCAAATAGTAGTTAAGCAGTTGTATTTAACCCATTAAGACCTGATAAAACATATGGGTATAGTAGTTCCATTTTTAGAGGATGCCACAGCTCTTAATGGGTTAATACAGAAATCATATGTAAGAGGGTTAAGAGACCTTATAAGAATAATGGACCAATGAAACACAGTCAAAAATCTCTGAATGCATTTTAGAACAGGATAAAGTGTAATCGTGGCAAAAATACAACTGCACGCCACATTCTGCAGGCTTTTATACAACCACTAGAATGTGATGATGAAAGGAGACAAGCCATCTCTTTTATGCCCACCGACCTCTGTTCTGTTACCACTACAGAACTGAGCAGTAGTAAAGCTCTCAGTGTGAAAGCGGTAGGATTCAGAAGAGTTTAAATGTTTTCCCACCTTTGCAAACATTCAAAATTAAGTATCATCAAGGCATAATTAAATGTTCTATTAGATTTTCATACATTTCAGGTTGAAAAAAAAGTGTATACCATTAAATAATTAAATGGTCCACATGGGCAACTACAGGCTGCAGAGATTAGCCAGGCTGTGAAACAACCTTCGAAAAGGCATTGCACTTGTGAAAACCTGCAGAACAACAAAAGACATGCAGGAGTGAATGAAATGAAGCTTTCTTGCCAATTACTGTTGCGAACGTGGCCACGGTGAGGCTTTTTGTGCTTCACACAAGCAGTCTTTTCTCCTCTCATCCCTGGCTATTGAGAGGGATACATTAGCCGAGCAGGATGGATGTATAGTGGAGAGGGAGCAGAGCAGAGGGTTCGCAGTCATTCAGCTCACTTCACGCCTGGTGTTTCAGACCTCTCTTATGATTTCACTTACTGTGCTCACACACGGTGTGATTTTTTCCACACAGTTTACTGTTTCCTATTTAAAGGAACACAAAAATCCATACGAGAAACTCTCTTCTCACTTTTATCTCTCATACATAAAGAAATTCATGGTTTCTTATTCAATCTATGTTTTAGACTATATATGATTTATGAGATTTAATTTTATAGCCACTACTTATTTTCAAGTCTGTTCTTTTATTTCTCTAATTATATAAATCTAGTAAATTAACCTGCAAAAGCTTGTTCCATCGCATCATTTATGTCAACTTCATGCTTTAGGACCACCTCAGTGAATACTTTTTATTTTTTTTATTTTGTTCATAATCCCAGCAGAGTCTGCAGGGATCCAGTCATGTGCACGTAAATGCCAGGTTAATGCTGCAAATAACAACATCCATCATGCTGTTTCATTAGCACTGTCCCCTGACCTGTTCCACATAATGTTGTGAAATGTGTCAGGTGCCAGATTATTGGGAGGCATGATGATCAATATATAACTAAGAGAGTACTACATGCGATGCTGCTGGCAGAGTTGCAAAATAAAGCTCCATCTAGCATTCTGCTGCCTGTCACAAAACAAAAAAAACAAATGGACTAGCCCAAGGCAAGAACCATCAATAATAATATAATGTGTGGACGGTGATGAATTAGTACCGGACGTCTCAATGCCTTAACACAGCCCATACAGAAACATTATTACATGAGTGAATTGATCCCGGCATCCACATTACTTTGCCTAATCTGTATCTGAGTCAATGGGCACAACACTTTTTCACTTTACTGAATTCAGAATAGTTAATAATGTCCAATAATCAAAAGCTGTTTATGAAAGTAGCTGCTTTTTGTGTCATTGATTTGCTCTGTAATGCACCACAATCACTGATCACTCAGACAGAATGCACTTTGAAAAATGACAAATGTATTTTATATTCAATAACATAGATTTTTCCTTGCTTAGCCACAGGTTGGAGTTCAAACACATGTAAAAAATAACACACACAAAAAAAACATGTCCAAATCCATAACAAGGGAAGTCATTACATCTGGGCAACAAAAACTATAATGAAATCAGTTGTTGCTTCTTTATCCAAAACTAATTTTCTTCGTTTTTTATTACAGCCTACCAATTCGGGGAACTTCAAAGGTATATACATTATCTTGGGGTTGTATTGTTTGTTAACTTGACACCTGCTTACCTTTTGTTTGAATAGACTTCAATCATTTGTAACAGCTTTTCGATATACCTTTAAGTCATTCACTAAGATTCCACTCGTCCGCGTTTCAGCCTACATGCCCTTTATAGTTCTCAAACAACATAGTCAACCTACATATATTTGGATTCATCATATACTAAGCAACACAGAGAAAGGTAATAGCAGAAAACAGCTCTAAGCTGCTTTATTTTAGCAGTTGTGTTACTTAAGACTCATGAGATCCCTAAGGCCCACAACTATTATTACAATAGCTTTGGTATTAATGTTCCTTTGTGGCGAATATCTCCATGAGATCATAGAGTCTTGACCTAAATGCCTAGATGTCACAGGACAAACCACACAAGGACAACAATGACTTCATTTTGTTGTGGTCCAGAAATGTGAGAAATATACAAGCACCAAATACAGACCGACAGTGAGACGGAAGTGGACCATATTGATCTGTACATGGACCCCTGCCATCCACTGTGTCTTATAAACATTATATTTGACATTATCAACACATTGCATGCACAAGTTTATCCATCCTCTGTTATTTTCTGGAGAGCAACAATGTGACACCGGCAATCAATTGAATGATAATGGCTGACTTTAACTGGTATTCTTTAGGGGATTTTACTAATAATCTCTATTAAGACAAGTTGAAATAGATACAAGCAGTCAGTTAAATCTTGCCCGCAGTGGTTCAGAGGCGCTGGCGAAACCTGACCCTCAAAGATGAGGCGCATTAGTTCTGCTAAGCTAACCGTGAATGCTAATTGCAGGAAGGACAAACTGTAACCCTTGCCCTGTGGCCATGAACCCATTAAACAGCACAGGGAGTTTCATGGGCACGAATCGCATTCAAAGAGGCCGGCCTCAAAAGGCCTGCAATCTGATTACAGTTTAAATAGGGACAACAACACACTGTTATTCAAAGTCTCCCCCGGGATGTGCCTTCCCTTTATTTTTTGGACACTTTAAAAAACTACATGTCACTCTAAAGCTGACCGCAAAATCAGCAGTACAATGCAACAGGTTCTCTGTTTTCAGATGGAACATGCTGTGTGAAATGCTGAAGTTTCTAAAGGATATGGATCAGTTATGTCTAAGTGCTTGCAGTTTCATCCCTTGAGGAAATTGACAACCCAGTCTTGATACAATATGGGAAAAGTGTCCTTCAACAATAGAAACCATCTGTTTTACTTGCAAAACCTAAAAACCTTAATTGCAACGTAACCTTACTACCTAGTTTATATATTTTTGACTTAATCTGGAGTGGGACAAATGATAATCAATCGGATGTTTTGGAGACTAGTGTTAAAACCAAAAATGTGAAATGTGTACTGACATTAGATTAAACACCAGAGGTTAATCCAAGTTTAAAGAATCTATCTTCTGGGAACCAGAAATGTCTGAACAAAATGGGTTTAAAAGCCACATGCAAAAAGATTTGAACCGCCAACAAACCAAAGTGTTCCTATTTTTAGATTTTGTTTTTGTTGAACCTAAGCTGTGTGCTTGATTTTGTGAATAACATACCTCCTATTCCCTCATACACTGCTGCATTTCCCCTTTTCTAGATGATAATGGTCATGAGGACATTGTTAACAATGTCATTTTATACTTAAAGCACATAACCTCATTCATCCAAATGCAACAGGAAAATACAAAATTAAAGAAGTAATTTCCTGTACTGGAGAAACCTGATGTCATTTATATGTTGCAGTGACCTTATGGCACAGAAAATAGGGGTAAAGCCACTCAGCTACGTAAGATCTGTCTTGTAGAATACTAAGAAATGTTAAATCAAGTACTGCAGAGATATTTTACCAAAAAAAGGAGTACACTAAATCATAAAATTAATCATAATTTATGATTCTCACAAACCTAAACTGAAACACTCAGTCCCCACATTTCTTCTATAGAACAATTAATTTTCATCCCTATAAGTCCAAGCAAAACCTCAAACCCAAAATCTGTGACCCTCTTGACATGCCCAGGGATTTTGATTTACTATAGTCCTGCTCCCGGGTGAGTACCCCCTTCACTGCCTGCTTGACGGGTCTGGACAGAGATGGATGGCTGCAAGTGTGACACCTAGCAGTGGGTTACATGGCCTTGAGCTTTATCGTCTAATTATGCTCTAATGTAACTACAAGGCTCTTGAGAAGATGTTGTCTTGCCCACCAAAGCTCTTTAAAAGCCTCCCTGGGGCAGGGGGCAGTTTGGAGTTAGGTGCTGTGGCAGGCCACAGCCATGTCCAAGTGAAAGGGTCAGGTTTCTTTTCCCCTGTTTGGATGTACTGGAAAGAGCATTTAGTGAGGACCAGATCAAGATCTTCACTTCAACCCAGTTTGGAGGTCATTATATAGAGATGAAAAATTTCCATCTTAGTGAAACCGTACTCTGGGAGAGAGGAATATGATGATTTAAGCATTGTGTTCTTTTTTTATACAGTAAAAACCAATGAATAAAGACTAACCAGGATAAGAATGTTGCCAATAGTTTCCTGTCACATCATGTGATTTCCCAATTTCTCTGCAGAACATTAAAAAAAAGTATCATCAGCTTCATAAATTGAAAAAGGGTCTTGAGAGATAAGGTGTCTGGCTGAAGGTCATCCATGCCCTCTTGAGTGAACATAAGAGCCTTTTGTGGTTGGGTTAAATGCACCTGACAGGCTGTTGCAGCACAACCACCCATTTTAATTGTCATGTAATGGTTTCATGTAGAGCCAAACTGTCTGCAACACTTCAATGGTTGGAAACCAGAGCTCCGTCACACGACCACAGATGTGGTTAACTGGGTGTTTGCTACAGGAACAAAAACCCTGGAGAAAGGCATTTGGAGACAATGTTGGGAGGAAGATGCTAATACTTGCAACACCGTTATAATCAGCAATTACTGTAATGAACTGATACTTAAAAGCGCTGAATTAAAAGGGGACAACAGTCGGTGATCTTTGCAAACTGAATCGAAAAAAGTAATTGCTGTAATGCACAGAAGTAGCTACTAATGATCTTTTCCAATAAAACCACTTCAAAACCAGTTTAATGCAAATAACTTAATTCAAACAGTTGTACTAAAGATAGCAGGAAACAACATAATTTGCTCAGTCATCCTGTCTGGCTCATGTTAGGACATTCATGTTGTCATAACATGAATGTCATTTTACATTTAACTACTGTCAGAATCCAATGTCAAAGCCAGACTCATTATAAACAATCAGGGGAATTAGTTGTATCATTTCACCCAGCCAAACTAATCATATCCAGGAAGCTGCATAAGCAGATAGAAGCATTAGAAAGAAAAATGAATACCCTAAATAGAATAGCAGACATGTATATTAGACGTGCTGCTTTAGCTAAAGAACTGCATTAGATGGCACTGAAAAGTGGATCTAAATGGAAAAATTAAACATTTCAAGGGGATCCTTCTGTTTTTTGCTCCCTCATATAAAGCCAAACACTGGGCTACACTGAAAAAGCTTAGGCTGTGTGTTACTAATGTAACAACTTGCACCAGGTTAGACCCTTAAAAATCTTTGTGCTTCTGTGTCAACTTTCTGTTTTTCCTTGTCGGCTAACTACTTAACCAATTTTCTATTAGTTTACCCAATGAAATAGCAGGATGTGGTTTAAAACCACAGACCTGTGATGTCTATCAGCACAGGTCACCGTCTGGGGGCAAGTGGAGCCCTCAGCAAGACCAGTGGCTCATCACTTTCCCCTCAACACATCATCAAGAGAACCTTTTCAGGCCAGACACATTCCTAGCATTTCTCATGTTTCTCTACTTGCAAGTTGTATATGTGAAATATGGTAAAGGATAAAAAGACTTCATGTTTTAGGAAAAGAATTAGGGAACATGTTTATTAACCTTGAGACTCAAAAAGAAAGGACATTTATAACAAAACAACACAAGAAGAAACTGTACAGAAAAAGAAAATGGTAAAAGGTACACTGGATGCCAGCAGATCATCCTGACATGGGGGCTTCATGTGCAGAAAACCATCCCACAGTGCATTTAGGTGGACCTGTAACCAAGAGAGCAGAATCCATCACTGCATGAACATAAGTGGCATCATGACTTTGTGGATTTAGCATTACTGCCAAATGTCTAAGCAGAGATACAATGTCTGAACCCCCAACATGGATCCACATTAATTTACCTAAGCAAATAGGAACAAGCCTCCTATTGGACAATTACTGCAAGAGCACCCTACCTCTACCTCACTGAACTTTCATCTAATGAACCACACCTGGCTATCTTCATCACTGTCATGCTGGCCAGAAAACAAGTCACTTAACCCCAACTGATTGGGCTTCTCATTTCTTTAACAACTATGTCTAAAAGACAAACCGTCATGGATGTGGAAAAGATGTTCCTCTGTTTAAGATGGGCCAAATCATTGGACATTAAATGGAGTTTTTGGAGTAATTTGAGATGACAGAAACTACTAAAATTAGATCCAGCTATCGAACATGTTATAAAAAAATAAAGGAAAGAGTTTTCCAAGAATTGCGGTCAGAAAAAAATGATTGTGATTTGTAATCACATATCCCAAAATGACAGGATTCATCAAGCTCGAATTGTGAAAGAGTAGTTAAAAGGGGCATGAGAAATTCTTATTGGGAGTCTTTGGGATGCACTTCAGAAGGCTTTGTGTAGTGGTTAAACTCTTCAATGATCAATATAAGATCTCAGTGAAATATTATTGCAACGGTTGAGGGAAATAAGTTTGTGAGCTTACAGCCACACTGAATGTGTGCTGTAATCAAAGATAAAAGTGGTCCAACAAAATATTTGTGTTTACTTTTGTGGCAGTGGCATTTCTTTTGCCAGACAGTGTACTTAACCCGTTAAATAATATATCATTTTAAAAAAATAGCTAATTCTTTCCAGTGAATCATTAATGTTGAACATTTGGTGAATTGACTAATTAATCTTTTTGGTTAATTGAAATGCTTTTTGAATCAACCTAATAGTTGTTAAAGAGAGAGAAAATGATCAAATAAGCACTGACTTTTTTTTTTAACCTTGATTCATTCAGTTTCATTTAAAGGAACTATACCTGATATTATTTTAATCTTTCTAAGAAAAATGGTTTTCTACGTGGTATAGTATGTGGTAAAAGGGGTAATTTCATTACAATCAATGACTCATTGATTGCGCGTATGTACGAGTTCAGGGCATTTTAGTTAGCGAAAGTGGCTAGTTTCTTTTAGCATTGGCGTGACGCTCTCTCTCTGCCGGGTTAATTTTTGGAACGTCCAGACTCCAATCAGCCAGTAATAGCGTTCCCCTAGTGATCCGGAGTCAAATTATGAAAGTTAAACCCCTTCGCGAAGAAAAAGCGTCA
>JAVQJG010106915.1:0-25682 GCA_036024015.1 Craterocephalus amniculus | reverse complement strand
TCATCTCAGCAGCGTCGAGAGAGTATATAGCAAGATCTGCTCAGAGTTATCACTGAGCCAACACTTCCATCGCGGTACTTCATTTATTAGGACTGTGCGCAGATCAATATAGCAGACATATACACCCTGTACTGTTGACAAGATAATCTCATCATTATGAATTTGGCTTGGGTCGTCAGTAACATGAGCAATTGCAACGCTTATCTGAGATGACAGGAGCAGAAAGAAATAAGGGGAATCAAAAGAGAGCAAAAGCAAGAGAGCAAGCACAAGCAAAGAGCTTTGTTTTGCTTTTTTTAACTTAGCATTGCTAAGAGCAATAGTTAATGAGAGACAGTAGTTTGGTGCCAAACATCTCAAGGAAAACCAGAGCAAACCGGCAAGTGATTTGAATGCTAAAGGGCCCAAAAGGACATCTCCAAGACATAAACCCAGTGAGGGGGCAAATGAGTATGTCTGTGGTACAATGGGAAAAGATGAGAGCATACATGCCATTAGTACCCTGCCCTGCCACTGCTACCCCCAGAAGCGCACGTTTGACAACAAATTGTGTGCCCACCACTTAGTCGGCCTTTTGTTTAGGCAATAACATCTCAGAGCGCCGAATCACTCCACCTCTGTTGCCACAAACACATAACAGCCACTACAAAACACAGCGGCTGTCAATTCCCCTCAGACACACACAGGGCTTTAGACATCGGGGTCAGATTTCAAACTGTGTTACAGATATAGGCATCCACAGACGAGATGAGGGGGGAGTGTCGGCCTCTCAAAAACACACCAAGAGCAAACAAACATAGGATTACACTCATTAGAAAAGTGCTCCGCAAGTTGCAAAGCGAATCATAATTTTCCCGTTGTGACCTGACAGTAATGCATCCCAGTGATTGTATTAGGGAGAAGTCATTTTATAACCGCATGTTTTGACATGCAGTTAGGTGAAATTATAGCAAATCACATGGTATGCATGATACATCCCTCCAAACAATTAATCACATTACAGATGAAGCTGAAGAAGTGCTGAACTGTAAAAGGCAAGGACAAGGAGAGAGAGGTTCAGGAAGAGGGGGATAAATCATATCTCTTATACTAATGAGATAGAAGGTGAGAACAGATTCACATAAGTCATTCTTTGAGCTGTGTGTTGTTTCTACAGCACATGCCTGGGGGGCACAGTGAAAGAAGATGTGGCAGAAATAAAAGCTCTCGCTGGCTGGACCGGTGACAAGAAACAGCAGAGCGAGCTATACTTTGTTTGACTTTGAGAGTGTTTGATTTACAGCAAGGAGACCCAGCTGCTGGCAGTTCAAAGAATACATCACCATGTCAGTACACCTGTGCAACCCTTTGTGTGCCGGGAATTTCTTCACACACGTTACTGTGTGGTCATTTCTATCTATATCCATCTTATGCTGCATCTGAGGCGCCCTGCTGCTTAAAACGTTAAGTCTAAAGACCCCAGGAGGGATGAAAAGCCTTCAGGGGGCAGCGGGCCCCGACAGGGAAGCCCATTTCAATCTGAGGGAACCAGCAAGACTTGTGCTTCATAGCACAGCTGGTGGTAGCACATATGTGTGTCTGTGTGTGTGTTTATATGAACATGTACGTAGGCACATGGCAGCTGAATCATAGATTCTTCTACTGTGAAGGTTATGTTTTGTTCTCTTTTTTTACAGCCTCTGTTAATGCCAGGTTGGCTCCTTGTGCTTTGCTTGTTTGAGCACAATCCCAGCAGCACCCAGGTAACTGGAAGCATGCAGATCTTTTTTGTCACATTCTCCCTTTCGCCTTAGAAAATGCCTAGTATTGCAGGCGGTTGATATTAAAAAGAAAATAGATTGCATTGGAAAGATGGTCAGGTACAAAAAGCACACATCCATTTTGCGTTGGCGTGCACCTGCAGTGTAACAGAAATATGGGCAACTGGGGGCATCAACAAGGTCAGGCGAACAAGATACACTGTCAGACTGCACAACAGACACAATAATGAAAAAAAAAAGAAAAATGACAGTCGCTTAAAGAAGCAGTAGTCCTGCTCTCAGCAGCTAGGAAAGTGATTAGTTAGTCACATTGGACTTGTTAGCCTGCCCACAGAAAGTAAACCAAGCAAATCGGTGGCCCATGCACAAGATAGACGTTATATTTTGAACCTCCAGTATCAGCACTGTGACCCTTAACTTCCCTTTATCAAAAAAAGACACACTGAGACATACACGAACACATACTAATCTGGGAGTGAATGTGTCCTGACAAACCCCTCTTATTATCATGCCCATGTCATCTCCAATTGGCTGCTTCCTATTCAACCAAGAAAATTGGTTTACTATGTCCGGCCAATCTGGCTATCACAGAGGTCAACTTGTGTTCTCATTTCCTGTTTCTTTGTACACTTTGAAAAGAAAGAAAGGAAAATTTAAAATACTTTTGTTTTCCTGCATTGCCAGGTTGGGATGTCTGTTGAACTAATGAAATTACAAAGCACAGCTGTCGTGCATTCATGTGCACAACAGCTGGCTGACAGGATGTCCAGTGGGTGACCGTAAGACCATTCTGTCCGTCTACAGGCTGATTTTGCTACGGTTAACCTAAAAGTTCTTTCCATCCAAATCATTTGAGTAAATACCATTTCAAAATGTGATTTTTTTCAAATCAAACAAACTTAGAATATCAAGTTTTACTTCAGACAGCAGAGCTGCCCTGTTATGACTGGTTTAAAATTCAAAACAAGTCTGTCCATGGAAAGAAACAGAAAAGGCTGAACCAATTTTTCTGTTTTTTCACACAGCAATTTAAGGCTTTTGCCATTTGCTCCCTAGACAACACACTTGCATTTGTCTGAATATTTCTGTTTTTCACAGATTATGACCCTGTAAAGGACATATGCCTGCATTTAAGAGGACACCATTTTCTGTTTGAATGAGTTCTTTTTACTGTTCAAGGTCAACTAATTAGAAATTGCTGGAACTCTCCTAGTTTGAAATGTGTTTGGATATGCACAAAATTTAGGTTGGCTTAGGTAACGAAAACTTGATAATTGCTGCACTGTAATTGATGGAATTTGATGGAGCTTTTCAAGAGAAAAAAAATTTCTTAGGGTTGATCCCCAGGAGTTCGGTGAGAAACAACTTTTCATAACTGTTTAATGAGTTTTTTTTTGCTTTGCTCCTATGTTTTGTTTATTTGGGATGATGGGTTATGATAATTAACATTTATGGAGATGGTTTAGTCACTCCATTTTATACTGTAAATGATGCAAAAATTTAACGGGTTTGTTGATTTCTACAGTACAAACAAAAGAAAACTTTAACCCCTCAGAGACTGCTGCTGAGACTTCCAGTCAATACATAGTTTGTGGTGGCTGTATTGAATAAATACCATATTGCCTTTATTGATCTACACACACTTTTCCCAATAAAAACTTGTATGCAAAGTAAACAAACGGGCTCAAATTTGGCCACTAAAATGCTGGTCAAAAAACTATGAGCCCCTCTCCGGTCAGTTGTACACCTGAAGAGAAATTAACTTTTCCTCTATTTATGTCCTTCTGTCACTACATGGAATCTACATAGCAACAGACACCTACATGAAGACATAAAAAGGGCTACAGTTTGTTTACACAACTTTACATACATGAAACAATAGCAAATTATAAAAATCATAATATTAAAGAAGACCATACAGCTGATTGCACACAAACTCCTGTAAACCTGAGCGAGCTTTTTTGTCTTGTTTCTTGCACCAAGTAGCATCTTAATGACTGAGAAGCTGGTCTGCAGGCCCAACATCATCCCAACTGAAATATAACCTCTTTAGTCTGTAGATATTGTCTTTACTCAACTTTCTCACGTGGTCTGGTGTTATTAATGTAAACAAAAAATCACAAAACTCTGCAATACCAAAGAATTGAAATTTTTGTTGAATCAGCATCCAAAATTCAAACAGAATCAAACTGTGTAGAAAGCATTTCATTCCAGCCCTACTGTCTAGTCACTTTATCCCTGTTTCACATAAAGCATCATTAAGACATATTTGTTGCGTTGGTGTGTGTTTCATACATCAAATGCACTACATAGTGTGGTCATTAACAAAAAGATAGAATTTGAATTTAATATTTTCATTTCAATTAATAAAATGGATAAAACAAGGATTTTAAGCGCAATGTATTTATACTATTTATACATACAACTGATTTAAGAACTATTAACTTATCCAGGCTTGAGTCTGTTTAAAGTTACACTGGGAAATTGTACAGTAGTGGCAAACGCAGTCTGAAGCCTACAAATCAAATATTTAGCAGGGTTACTTGTTTGTTTTGTTTTTTAAAACTTGCACTCAATAAAATATTCACTTCAGCGGCTGCTGAAACCTCAAGCAAAGTTTGTGGATACTCATAATATCTATATATGTAATGAACTATTAATGGCATATATCTTTGAACAATTGTACTGAGCTTTTAGCCTCAGTCCACTTAATATTTTTCATGGGAATGCTGGTCAATGAAAACACTAAAAATGAGTTGTAGGATAAAGGACTGATGATGTGCATCGCCATCAGTTCTCATTTTTCTTGATTGTTTTTACTTTTTGTGAATTTTAAAAAAGGACGAGTAAAAACGAAACAGTTATGTGAGAGGTTGCTTCAATCTACTCTTCCTTTCGTGTGGACTCGCACTGCAAGCAGATTTGGGAAACACAAATGAATGCTCAAATTCTGCTTATATCAGATAGTAAGTAGTTTGTGTTTCCCCACATACCCTGTGTTCAGCCATCCTCTTCCGCTTGTGTTCATAAATATGCAGCAAGAGACCTCCGATGTTTATCATGACATCTTCCGCTTTCCCTCTGATTTGTTAAATGTTATGACTTATTAATGAAAGAGGATGCAAATATAGCTGGTGCTGTACTTTACACAGCTGCTAGAGCTTCAAGACACTGTGGCGCATCTATATGGAAAGCCAGCACCTCTGCAAATACTGCAGATGAAACACTGGAGACGATCGCTAATAAACAAAACATTTCATGCAAAGTTCTTTGTTGGTGTTAAAGAGAGAGATAAAACAATTTACTATTATTCCCTAGAGCAACGCTTTGTGGTCTGCCAGCACTTCCTCTCAGTTGTATCTATCGCATCAGTTTTAGGGGGGGACATGAAGAGGAATAAAAGTGCCTATTAATAATTTAGAATTTGTGTTGTGTTATGTACAGTAGGGGAAAGTTTATTTGGGTAATCTGAAAATACCCCCAAAGGCAAGGATAATATTTCTTTATCTACCGGCAAACTCAAATAAAAGAGTCCAGTCACTTAGAAGCTCCACAGGGGGACAAATGTACACAAATTGAAGATTTCCTGAACTGTCCCTTTTTCTATTTACTGATTACTTTTGCACCTAGTTGCTGAGCTGCAGAAATCCTGTCTGCAAGCAGGCTCCAGTATATACAGGTTTACCAAACTTGTTCCATAAGAAGCTCCAGAGGGAAGCATTTATCTAAAGATGGAGGGGGGGGGAATGAAATAAAGAGTGCTTTTCAATTCATTGGCTCAGTGGCCACTGAAGTGTGGGAGCAATTTCAATACAATTTTCAGCTGAGTCTTTGATAAGACTTTTCTGGAATCCTTAAAAACAGCCTAACATGTGCATCTTTGTGTTTGTGTGCACGAGCATGTGTGTGTGTTTCTCGGAGGAAGGGTGTTTCAAGGTTCGGACAAACGAAAGATTGTCACGCTCATAAAAGAGAGGGGCTCTGTCACGGAGCCTGCCAGCTAAAGGCTTAAATCACATGCCTGGAATACACAACGATGTTACACCCACACACACACAAACACACAATCTCCCTAAATTATGCAGAGTAAGACCATTCCTCGAAGCATCCTTTCTCAACATCTGCTCTGGCTAAATTGTTGGCATGCATACTCTCAACCTAAAAGAGTGAAAATCCCCTGTATGGTAAACACGCTATGTAAATGATCACAGTCACACCACTTAACAGCTTTTTTTTCCCTTCAATCTTTATACTCAATGAATAGGATTATTGCCACCAATCGTTTTGAGAAACCCTTTCAAAGAGCCACACTTCATTCTAAATGTTTTAATGTTTTTTTATATTCATATGCAGTGCTAAGAGACCTGTAAATATCAAGCCTTCAGAGTGGTTATAAATTCAGTGAATGCCGTTCAACACCCGTAGCAAAACATTGTAAGAGGAGAAGTTCCTCGGAAAAAAAGCATCCTATATATCTTGACGTCTGGCATTTTTCATTAGAGCAGAAGGGGCCCTCTTAAAAGGTGACAAGTGACAATGTCAAGTCAGCAGAGTCTGGAGCCCCCTCTGTCCTTGCCACTCTCATCTCAATGCCACCCTTCATAAGGCAGAATGTCGCCACCTAAAGGCAATTTTTATAGCCTTTTAGGACTCCATCTCATTGACACTCACATCTTGATAACATGGGCTGTCTTGCACAGTCACAGGAAAGAGCTGAACTTACATTAAAGATGCAACTAAATATTTCATACGGACCTACTACGCTACTAAATAAACAAATCATTGTTTATACTGTGGGTCATTTAAAAGGCGTGGCAAATCAATCTTTCTAGTGCTCAACACAACAAATACAACTTTTGGAAAAAGTGAAAGAAAATGAGTAAATGTACGGCAGAGTGAATAAGCTAAGGCTACTGGAAGAGGCCACAAAGACAGGCTGACTGTGGAGGAAAACTGTACAGTCTTCTTCCTATACATAAAGACATTTTGAGGTAGATTGGTTTAAATATGGAGCCTGGACTGACTAATTCCTTTCAACACCTTAAACAGAATTAAGCATTATTATGTATTATCTATCTCCTTTTCCCGGGAATTCTCTTTGCAAATGAAATAAACCTCTCCACTTGACCAGATCTTGGCACAGTGATGACTATGATAAAGCCAGCAGAGCTCTGCTGATACGTTTCTCTCTCCGAGCTCGAGACCAAGCCCAGCCTGCCTGTCAGTGCACCACTATAAAACATCATCAATAGGCAGGTTGCTGTATACAGGAAGGCTGCAGACAGTTACAGTTGCTCCACAAGACGGAGATGAAGACAGTAGCACTAAGGTGCCCTTGTGAAACTAAATGAGAAGCTGAAATGCTCTTATCCATTTTATCCATCTCTTTATTTATTTTTCCTATTTAGCTTCCCCTCTGTGGCAACTGTAGTGACAGATGGGCTGAGAGGGCTTTGGATCGATGGAGGGGGAATTCTGTCTTTGTTTTCTGACATTTTTCCCATAGATACTCTCCTGACTCAGGTTACTTACTGTCCACACGAACATGGAGAGGAGGATGGAGTGAGGAGGAGGTAGGAAAGTGATACGTTTCTGCACGGCTTCAGAAGAAACTTAATGCCTTAGGCCATCTCCCTCAACACAGGTTTCTGCTGAATAATACAATAGAGCGCCCATGCAAGCCTGATGTGACAAGGAGACCTTTGTAAACAAGAGACTATGGGCCGTGTTGATGATGCCGCTACTTGTTTTTTTTCCTTTGACAGTCTAAAGGGACAGAAAAAAAGGAAGTCCACAAATGGATGTGTGACAGCCTTACGCAGTCCAATTCATCATCACCACATTAGCAGAAAAACTGCCTGTGGAATGGACTGGCAATTACTCTGTCCCTCTGATTAGGAAATCTTAACGGTCTTTCCGCTGACCCCTGCCCTGTGCAGCTGGTTCATAATAGAAGCAGGGCAAAGACTGAGAATGAGAACAACAGACATTTGCCTTCCTTCCTGGTGGGAACACGTCACATTTGATAACAGTCATCATCGCATCTACATTCAGTGAAAATACTGGGGTACAAAAGGCAGGAGACAGCTTAATGTAGACACTAGCGGTTGAAGTCCATTGGAATGTAATTGGAAAGAGTGCCTTTTTCACTGATTAAGCCAAACTGCCTAAAGCCATAGGTAGTACATATAAAAACATTCTGTCAAACTGTTTACCATTTGTATCTAATTGTATTGGGAACATAAAATGTGTGCATTTTCCTAGATCCTAGATCATCAAGAGAATCCCAACAATTTTCTCTTGAGTAAGCACTTAGTGACATTAGAGAGTGAGGGGAAAGCTCTCTTTTAACTGGAAAAAAACATCCACCAGTATCAAACTTAAGGTGGATTCAGCATCAACAGAAAAATCATCAGAATGATGTTCAACTTTGCCATGACTGGCCATTATCTCAAGTGTTACATGGCATGTCTTCAACAGACTTTAATCCTCGTCTGCCACGACAGACTTTTAATGGGCTTAAGTCCAAAGACACAGAGAAGTTATAATGTTAGAGGCTTATACACCCAAGTCCTACGCACAAAGACGTATAAAGTAGCCGTGAAAATAAGTACAATCTCCTTATCTCTAGGAATTAAAAGTGCAAGAATAAACCACAAAGAGCTGTAGAATTATATGACACACCAATCACAAAGCAGCTGGTGCTTAGAGTAAGTTTAGTGTTAATATAAGCCATTGCTTTTATCATATAGACATAATATAAAGGTAAGTAAATCAAAAGAAGTGTCTGTGCTACAGTTGAGTTATTTAAAATGGTATTGGTTCTCAAAAGACTGCTATGAGGACCACCGTCTCATTCAGCCACAGGGTCCACTTGTTGTTTACATGGATGAAATTGTCACAATTAAGTATTAAATAAGGTTTTATTAAAAAAAAAATTCAAAAAGCTGCCGTGACATATTTCATGCACAGCTGATTTGTGTTGATGTCACTGACTCTATTCTGAGAACACTAGAATGACTGTTAATCCTTCTAATGCTTACCCCTCCCTTTCTTCTTTCTTTCAGTGCTCCCAGAGCTCTCTTCCACTGCCTGTCCTTGTCGTCTTTTTCGTTATAATAAAAAGCAAAGGGGCAAACACTGATGTATGAAATGGAGCTTTGTAGGGGGCTGTGATGTGAAATTAATGAAAACAGTGAAGGTGAGGAGTGCAATTTCTCTTACCTGTATGATGGACATGCGGTTAGTAGGTGTGTCTGTAGTGCTGGTGACTGGGCCTGTGAAGCTGGTGTGGCATCCCACGTGGCCTTGGGGCACGCTGAGGTTATTGGCAGTGGGCTTGAGGTACATGACCTCTGACCTTGGTGAGCTGAGTGGCAGGCGTGTCTGGTAGTCAAAGTACATGGGAGAGGTGGCCAAGGAAGGGCTGCTTACCACATTCATCACATTCATGGCATCCCGCTCCTCCACCTCGCTCTGCACCAGCATGATGTCGTTCTTGTTAATCTTCTTCTTCTTGCCTTTACCCAGCTGAGGGTGCGAGTACTCTGCAATGCGACAATTATAAGTACGTATTTCCTTGTTTTCCCGCTTGCATTTGATTGCTATAGTCACCATGGCAGCCAGAAGCATTATAGATATGATGCTTAGCGTTACAATGAGAGGCAGAGACATGTCCCAGTTCTTGTCTTTCATGCGTGGCAGCCCATCAGGAGGACGTCCATTGGAAGCCTTGATGATGAGTCTGGCGGCGGCAGTTAGAGTTGGCTTGCCATGGTCAGACACTCGAATGATCAGCTCCACCATGGGGCTTACATCATCCCAGAACGGATGGGCTGTTCGCACCTCTCCAGTCACTGGATCGATATCAAAAAGGTGTTCCTCATTGCCATCGGAGATCTCATAGGTGAGCCGCCCACTCTCGCCATAGTCATTATCCACTGCTCTAACTGTAGTAACAATGTAACCAACACCGACATTTCGCGGAACATGAATTTCAGCGGTGTCATTTTGGAGAAGAGGTAAAACTATGACGGGAATGTTGTCGTTGACATCCAGAACACTAATGCGTACTGTAGCATTGCTTTCCAGGTGAGGAGATCCTGCGTCTTTAGCAAGAACCTTGAAGTCAAAATATTTTATTTGCTCATAGTTGAAAGATCTTACAGCATAGATGGCACCATTAGCTGCGTTTACATTAACATATGTGTTGACATCACCTCCACTCACATTGGAGTTGACTATACTGTAGTATACTGTGCCGTTCTGGCCAAGGTCTGGGTCATGTGCCAGAACTGAACCGAGATACTCTCCAGGGATGTTGTTTTCAGGGATCTGAAGGAGGTAGACTGACTTAGTAAAGCGAGGAACATTGTCATTCTCATCAAGGATCTTGACTGTAAAAGATTTTGTGGAGTTTAGAGGAGGAATGCCATTGTCTTTGGCCACAATGGTGACATTATACTCATCCTGCACCTCCCTGTCCAGGGGTCTGTCTGTTACCACTGTGTAGAAGTTATCATAGTTCTCCTCAAGTTTAAAAGGGGCATTACCCAGAACTCTGCATTGAAGCTGCCCATTCCTGCCTGAGTCCTTGTCTGTGACACGGACCAGAGCAATCACAGTGCCTGGGGGTGCTGCTTCACTGATGGCTCCCTGCCTCACTGATACAAAACCTATAGAGGGCCAGTTATCATTTCTGTCAAGCACTTTAACAGTTACTTTACAATGGCCAGGGATTGGATTTGGACCTAGATCTTTTGCCTGTATGTCAATCTCAATAAC
Organism: Craterocephalus amniculus; assembly: GCA_036024015.1. Lineage (NCBI taxonomy): Eukaryota > Metazoa > Chordata > Actinopteri > Atheriniformes > Atherinidae > Craterocephalus > Craterocephalus amniculus. Next base: position 15,138 of record JAVQJG010106915.1, on the reverse strand, counting down.
GGGACTCTCTTCGTAGTCAATTTCACCTTGAATCTTTATGACCCCTGTTCTGGAATCTATGGAGAAGAGCTCCCGTATTCTCTCTGGTGCATAACCACTAAAAGAATAGACTACCTGGCCGTTGTTCCCTTCATCAGGATCAGTGGCGTTTAAATCAATCAAGACTTTACCGGGAGGAGAATTTTCAGGAATTTCCACAACATATGAGGGCGGGTCAAAAACTGGGCTATTATCATTTGAATCTATAACTTTTACATTTATCTGCATGGTTCCTGATCTAGGATATTCTCCACCATCAGTAGCTGATAAAATTAGGGTGTGATGGCTTCGTTCTTCTCGGTCCAGTGGTCTTTGAATGACTAATTCTGGGAATTTGGTCCCATCCCCTCGAGATTTTACCTCCAAGGAAAAGAGATTGTAATCATCGCGTGTTATCTGATAGGTTTTCAGGCCGTTTTCCCCTGCATCTGGGTCATGTGCACTGGTCAAAGGAAATCGTGTCCCTGGCACTGCATTTTCAGAAATGTCAATATCAATTTGATCCGAGGGGAAAACAGGTGAGTTGTCATTAATGTCCTGAATATCTATTTTTATCATACATATCTCCTTGTCGTTGGCAAACACCTCCATGGAAAGCTGGCACTTGGGGTTTCTCTTACACAATGTTTCCCTGTCGATGCGCTGCTTTGTGTACAGCAATCCACTTTGGGGGTCCACGTCAATGAGATGAGGGGCTGAGTTTTCCAGCACCCTGAAGTTGGCTTTCTTACCCTGTCCTCCTGGCCCACTCTGCTCAAATCCAAGCCTGGCATCTTTGGCAATGTTCCCAATCACCGTCCCTGGGCCCTGCTCCTCCGGGACAGAGTAATTCAAGTTTTTCAAAGTCATGGCTTGAGCCCACAAGAGGAGGAAAAAGAAAATAGAAAGATGCATCTCCACTCAGTAAAAGTGGCTTAATTCTGTGCAACACTAACACTCTATGACCTGTTGATATTTTGTTCAGATTTGATGTTTCTATTATTCCTGATCAAATAAAGAGTTCTGTTCATCACGTGAGGCCTTGACATTTGTCTTTGTAGATTGTCTTTGCTTTGCCGCTCTCTTCCTCTTCAAGCAATCTGTGGTGCTGAACACCTAATTTATATTCAGCTGAACACCCAGACTCATCTGAACAATAATCGCGATCCAGCCTCCAAAAATAACAGTCACTGTAAGTCTTCACTCATACCACCTAAGAAAACAGAAGCATATATATGTTATATATAAATCAATTAGTGAATCAAGTAAGCACAGAAAAAGCTGCACAAGCCACGCTGCCAATAAGAAATCAGATCTACTGCCAAGCCAAAAATGAAATATGGCTCATGTGTAATTCATCTCCACAATTATGGGGGAAGCTTGTCAATTAGTTAACCTTGGGAAGACACTCTGCAGCCCTGATACACAGGCAGATAATAATTCTCCTGGTAGATTATTTACCACAATTACAAATAAATGATTGTGAGTGTGAAAGCAGTTTTTTAATCTATCACTGATGTGCTATGCACTGCCTGACCCTGATGAAATAATGGCCCTTTCCCATGTTAAGAATGCTGACTGAAACAGCAATAGGGTAACTTTAATAAGGATAAGTTATAACTAAGGATGACCTATTGTGGTGACTATTTGAATAAGTGAGTATAAAATGAGCCTCTTACACGCATTAACAAATCCACATAATCCGGATATTTAAAATGAGCCTTATAAAGATTCTGAAATGAGCTGCCAACATCTCAGCACAGCCGTGTAATTCTCTCCACTGACGCTCTCTGCCTTTCTTTCTTTCAGTGAGACTCAACAGTCCTTGGAAGAAGCTGTTGCATCCGCATGCATGCATTGGCCAAGGTTGGGAAATAACATTCATTTGGAAATAAGCTACATACATCAGGAAACAGTAGAGAATACAAAGCGGAATCTTACCAACAGAAACTGCTCCATTTGTTGTGGAGGGAAAAATGTAACTGCAAAATATGAAAACAGTCAATTCCAGCGGGGTTCAGGGAGAGTTTTATTCCCTCAACCACTTCACTAGGTACCACCCGTATCCTCCTTCTCAGTGCAGGAAAACGAGAAAAGCCACAAGCCTCCGACGCACCGGTAGGCTACAGTGCGGCGCAGTGGAAATTGTAAAAAATAAATATATAAATAAAAAGTGCTCCAAAGTATGACTGTAATGTCAATGAGCTGAAGTCCTGTCCGCTGTCTGATTAGGATGCAGCGGCTCGCCTTCTGCCTGCAGTGAGTCACCGTTCTTCAGGATGGAAAACTGTTCAAATTAGTCTGTGAAGAAAAAGAAAATAAAAAGGGAAAAAATCCATATGTTGGTCCAGTAGCTCCAAAAGTGGATATTTAAAGGAAGGTCAGTGGTTCTTCCCCCAGTCCGAGACAGCACAGAGTTAGTGATTCCCGTAGTGGCATTTTGTCCTTGCCCGTCGTCCCCGTCAAAGTCCGCACAGAGAGACAGCTGCTGTAAAGATGGTCAGCAACAATGCCGCATCTTGGCATAAGTCTCCCAGTGACTGTCAGACGAAATGGGATATTTTTTCCCCTTTTAAAAAAAATATACACGCAGAGTCGTTACTTACTATTTTCAGCACGTAACACAGCCGTAAGCACAGAGAGCGCTTCCTCTCACTGACTGAACTCCGGACGCCGCATGGTGCATTAAACATTGTCGCTGCTCCTGTGGCAGCCAATGAATTTGAAGAGGTGGGAAGAGGAGGAGGGATTCAAAAGCCGCTGTGGGTACAGACTACAAATGATTGGTGGCTCGTAGTTCACCGGTGGCGGATCTGTCTTTTTCAAATATCACACTTCATTGTTGCTCGGGCTACAATAAAGGAAACGGTGCGTTGGACACGGTCACCAACGGATGTCCAGGGGCCAGGCCAAAGTGGTTTGAAATTTTCAGTTAGAGTGGGGAAGGGTGGGGTGGGGGGAGATACACGACCAGCTCATGCTCAGAGGACAAGAATTGATCTACCCATTTACAGAATGTCTTCGCATCTAGTTATAAAGATAGTTGCCATATATGGTTCCTTGTTCAGAAGTGGCTAAAAATTCCAAGGAATGTTTTTATATTAATCATATTTTCCGAAAAATATAGGCTATAAAGTGAAAGTTCCTTTAACATTACATTAGACAACCTCTTCTTTGTGATGTGCTACCTAATAAAGCATTTGCAGTCAACAATCATGCAGAAGTGTGCCTTGCAGACTATATTTGACCTGAGAAGGTTGTCTTACATGCTGCAGTTGGAGGGGCATTTAAGAGGGACAGATCAAACCGGGGACTGGGGACGTCAACATCTGTGCTCAGGCTGTCAGCCGATGAAAACAAGCGTTTCTCAGGAGCAGGACACGGCTGACCTCTGGCTGGCACATCAACAGTCTCCCTCCTCTGGCCAGATAACATCCACGCAGAGAGCTGAAAAAACTTAAACACAAAATAACAGTTTTAAAGTAAAGGAATAAAATGACCAAAATCACAAATTCATGATGTCTAGCAATGCTCACTGAATCGCTATTTATTATAGCATGATGCAAACCTTTGGCAACATTGTAAATACATTTTTATTCTGCCCAAGTTCTTCATAACAGTATGTCATCACTTAACACAACTATTCAACTCAAAGGAAACAGGGACTCCCTTTGCAATGTGTGGAAGTTCCTATTAATCATTTTTTGCCCAACACAGTTAAACACAGCATTATAAGCTATGGGTGGCACATAGTCTATTGGTCTGTATCAGCTCTGTTTAGATGCATTCATGCTTGTTACTTGATATCCCCTTTTTCCTTTTCTTCATTTAAAAATATGCATATGATGAATAAAACTAATAAAAGGATGTAGCACTGCTAAGATATCTAACAACCTGTCGAACATGTAAAGTGTGATGTCAGCTTAGACACAGCAAAAATGTGAAAAATCTCTTAAATGCCAAAGAAACTGTGATGGAAAGTCCCAATGCTTTTTTTGTTTGTTTTATTTTTTGTTGCAAATTATAGATAGAAAAAACAGCTCGATCTTGTTGTATTTCCTGAAACTATCATGAACGTGTTTGTGTAAGAGGTGAAAATATACAAATATCAAAGCTGAATACTGAAAAAAGATTTTGAAGCTGGAGGATGTTGATGTGTAGTTGTACTGTATACATGACTATCACCTGTATGACTCATTAATAATGAAAATTAAAAGAATTACGTTATAGAGTTCACACATTCTCTTTACAACAAGAGATTTCCTCTTTTGAGACAAAACATAATTAAAGAAGGTAGTCTGTAAAAAAAAGAACAATGACCAGGTGATTCTTTTACACTTTATTTTTTCCTTGAATTTAAATGAATACTTTTCCTTCCTGTTTATTATCCCTGCTGGTTTGGTGAGCTTCGGCAGTTTTCCTATCAGGGTCAAGTACCAGCTTTTTATTCCAGTGTTAACATTGTCTGGCATCTTGTACACCAAACAGTTCATATTCTCTCCAGATAAATCAGAACTACCATTCTTTCTTGTTTTTTGTTTTTTTTTCTTGCCCCACCGCCACCATAACCCTTCGGAAGACGACTTTTTGTTTATCATAGTTTTTCTTTATTTTGAATAATATTATGTGCTAAACTTGACATCATGAAGTTGTAGAAAATACTGAGGATTTTATATTATTATGAATTGCAAGTGTGGTATAGCAGAAGTTATAGGCAATTTTTTATTGTAATATGTGTGGCTTGAGAGTTGTATTTGGGTTGTACTATTAAAGGTTAAGAATGGATTCCATGGTTTGCTGGAATCCATTCTTAACCTCTTAACCATGGAAGCAAACTGTTCACAACAATGGTTTGCTTGAATGGCTGATGGTGAGTAATATGTTTTCCCTTGCAATGTTTTCTAAGATTAAGTTTGTCAAGGCTTGATATGACATGATTTCCTTTATTTGTAGTCCTGAAGGACTAATTTCTTTTGAAAATGACAGAAAAAACTATAGATATGCAAAATTAAATAAAAATTCTCCTCCAAAGTACTGCTTGTGTTAAACATTACTGTTACTTACAACATAAAATAGGTGCAAAGTGGTGTGAGTTTTCTTTCTGTTCTTCATAACTTGACCATTATTTCTTCATAAAGCACATTTCCTTCAAAGTTTAACCAAACCTTTAATTTGGTGTTTGAACGCGTCAGCTTTGTTCAGTATAACCATCTATAAACATGGGTCTCAACCTCTTCGACTCTCCCACTGACCTTTCTCTCTGACAGGAGCGAATGACAAGAGTGTCAAATCCGTTCCGTCAGATGGCGACCAAAGCTCATTATCAAACAGCAGGTTTGATGTACTAATGTCAAGATGTTGATAACTGATGAAGGTAAATGTCACATCACTGTCTCTATCTCTTCTATGTGCATATGTAGCCTATGTGTGTCTTTGTGTGTGTGTGTATGTAAATGTGACACTTTCTATTTTTTTTCTTTCTGCTTCATCATTTTTGCCTTCCTTTTTATTTCCAGAATTGAAGAGCCCAAGGTGAACTGCTGACTAGCAACAAGCCAGATGTTTCTTTTTAAAGATGATTTACCCGGTATGATTAGCAGCATGTATGTGAATATTTGGAGAATTATTCATTCTGTTCCTTAACGAAAGTGGATTAACCATTTTCCTCAGGACCACATAGAAAGTACCATTTTTCATCATTTGCCCAAGTAACATCTTTGCTTCTCTTATTTTTTCCCCTCTCCCTTTCTCTCTCTTTTCAACTATGAAATGCAGTGAGTTTAAACAATGCCTGGAAAATCACCTGCCTTGATGAAATGTCACCAGTGCTTCCAGAGATAAACCCAGCCATTAGCAGCTTTCTTCATTAGCCCAATTAAATGGCCCTCAGGAAATGCACTGACAGAAAGCGTATTTGGAATGGGCTGCTGGTGAACAGCTGCATTAAAACCCTATTTCGTAAATTAAATTTCAATCTAATGACGATGGCCTTTCTTCAGGTGGTAATAAGAGAGAGGAGGCCTCTTCCTGCCTCCACTATTTAACCCATCTCTGAATTCACTTTTCCTTCCTTTCTTACACTGTGATTTCATGTCTTCTTCCCTCCAGCGATAAAAAAGTCTCCCACTCTTCCACCAGACAGAAGTTTAAGCCATGAAAATGGAACATGTAGAGCCTGAGTGTTTTCTTTTTCTCCACTCACTGCAAGGCGGTGAAAAAGAGAAGAGAAAATCAGAGCTGACTTTTACACATGGAGAAATTTTCCAGCAACAAACTGTCACCGCTTTCACAGCTACTTTTTACTCGCCTGTATTTTCCTCCTACATGTATTTTAAAGCTTTTTCATAACTGTGACTCTGCTCTTAATTACAGTGTTCAGTTCTTTGCTGTGTCTCAGAGGAGGTGTGGCGCCTTAAAGTGTTCTTCATTTTGCTGAACCTTTCCAAAGCAGCGCCTGCTTTGAATTCTATCAGCCTGTCAAATGGCTGTTAATGAGTAACCATAGAGAATAAGCATGTTCTACCTCATGTTTTCATCAAATTACTAATCACATTTTAAGAGTAGTTTTTCTTTTATTCTTGAACACACAATATTATTTAAAACACCCACATCAGCAGTTAAACAGCTGTGATATTGATACTGTTTAATGAAAGTTGGCCAAGCCTTTATTTTTACCTTTATGCCAAATATTTTGCAGGTTAATCACGGGTGTTTCATAAGAGACCATGAAAGCTGTCACAGATCTTTTCAAACTGAATAAAGAAAGAAAACAATATCAGATAGAACCCATAGAAAGTTCAGTTTCACATGCTCAGTTTTTATTCTTTTTATTTCTGATGCTTTTTTTCCTAAATTGTTCAAAAGGTAGGCATCTGTTAGTGACAATAATAATAATGACAATTGAATAATATATAATAATAATTATAATAATGATAATAATACTAACAATAATAATAATAATAATAATAATAATAATAATAATTATAATAATAATAACAATAATAATAATAATAACGATGATGATTTGAATTGATTTCACAAAATCAATTAGGACTGGATCAATTCTTTTTTAGAGATTTAATTGTAGCTATATATAAATGTGACAGAGTTTGTGACAACAGAAGGTTGTATTTAAACCTTCTCAGTGGTTAATTTCTGACATAAAAGTTGAGCTCTGCTAAACCCACATTTAAACAGTCAAAGTCAGTAGGAGAGTCTGGATGCCAAGTCAGATGTCAATCCATTGATCCATTTAAAAAGACTGCCAGTACAAATTTAACCCACTTAACAGTTTGCACCACGGGAATCCACCTGTCTACTGTACATGTTCACTATACTGTCTGCCTTTGCAACCAGACAAATTCCTGACCTGAAGTGAATCTTGTCATCAAACTCCAAGTATAATAATTTAGTGAGCCTCCCCAGATGTACTGTGTCTGCATCAGTAAATTGCCTCATGCGTAGATTTAAGCACCGTCTGCATCTGTTTGAAACTGGTTTCCTGCACATGTTTGTCTCAACTAAAGGTTCATGGTTTGAACATGAAAACAACATTTCTTCATCACTGCTTACTTTGTAGCAGATTCTGCTACACCAGGGGGAAAGCTTTTGTCTCCTGTATGAAATGTTTAAAGAGTTATCCTTTTGTGCACGGTAGTGAAAATAAGAATAAGTCACACACAAACACTTACACAATAACATGGAAAGCCTTTCTTCTGCAGGTCTGAAATGTAACATGTTGTGTTGGATGCATGTAATAATACTCTCGAATTGCTTTTAGTAAAATAATGATTATTTTCCTCCAACATAACACAAAAGAGATGTTAATTGTAATTATCCCCTTCAGTTTTTTTAGCATCACCTATTGCTCACAAAAAGCTTAATCACATTCAGTCAACTGCAAGTGGACACAGAATATTGGTTCAGCAATCCAAAGCATGCTGGTGAGTATACCCTAGAATGATTTTTTATTCACCCCGAGTTCCAAATAATTACTTCTCTCCACAGAGTCTGGTACCATGCTGAGACGAAGAGATGAAGCCAACTGTAGCCGTTGGCATTGGTAAGCTTTATATGTTAGCCTAACATGAAATGATACGCCAGCATACTATATGTATAACCATGATGATTTGTCCATCCCTTCTTCTGAATGTTGGCATGGATAATTGGCAGTTTCGCCCTGCATGGGTTTTGTCAGGCTAATTAAGAATATGAATGAAAGAAAGTATCTTTTCTTCAACTCTCATGAACGGCATTTTATGTCTTTTGTGCCATTAAGATGACAATGTAAATCTTCTCTGCCTGATAAATGTTCATAAGTTCATTTGAATAATGCATACTAAAGTATTTACTGGACATGAGTGAGTCAATGAATTCTGAGACTCTGATAGTGTGATTGAAATGTTTACAATATTGGTCCAGTTCACTGAAGCATTTGACCGCTGATGTGTGAAATGATCTTAAAAGAGCGACACTTCCTGATATTAGCCAAAAGTTCAAGCTTCTGAAAGCAGCATCCTAATCAGAAGTCAGCACAGATCTGACTTGAACACTCTTTCATTATTCTAAAAATCTTCTCCAGCCTAAAAATAAAAACTATATTCACCTGCAGAATTTTAATGGAGAGCAGTACTAGGGGCTCTCAGGTCTCAGACTTCCATAAAGTCTTTCATTTCTTGTCCACATCCATTTTTAGGAGAGACCAGGTGATGCAGATGTCAATCCTTGGGTACAACGGAGATCATAAGAGGATAGTAAAATATTTTCAGGTGATCACTTCCACCATTTGTAATGCCACTTAGTGGATAAGAATCAACAATGGACATCTGGATGTCCACTGCAGACGCCGCACCGATCCGCCAATCTATCTCCCACTCCATCCTTCCCTCACTCATGAACAAGATCCCAATATATTTGAACGCCTCCACCTGGGGCAGGACCCCAGCCCCGACCCTTAGAGGACAAAGCACCTTCTCCCGGCTGAGGACCATGGTCTCGGATTTGGAGGTGCTGATTCTCATCCCGACCGCTTCACACTCGGCTGAGAATCGCTCCAGCGAGAGCTGGAGATCACGGCCCGACGAAGTCAACAGAACCACGTCATCCGCAAAAAGCAGAGACCCAATCCTGAGGCCACCGATGTGGATCTCCTCAACACCTCAGCTGCGCCTAGAAATTCTGTCCATAAACTTCATTAACATAATCAATGACAAAGGGCAACTTTTGCGAGGTCCAACACTCACTGGAAAGACTTATTGCCGTAAATGCGGACCAAGCTCTGACTCTGGTCGTACAGGGACTGGACCGCCCTCACCAAGGGGCCCGGTACCCCATACTCCCGAAGCATCCCCCACAGGAGTCCCCATGGGACACGGTCGAACACCTTCTCCAGATCCACAAAGCACATGTAGACTGGTTGGGCGAACTCCCATGCCCCCTCCAGGACCCTGGAGAGAGTAAAGCTGGTTCACAACCAGGACGAAAACCACACTGCTCCTCCACAATCCGAGGCTCTACTATCCGACGGACCCTCCTCTCCAGGACCCCTGAATAGACCTTACGAGGGAGGCTGAGGAGTGTCCCCCAGCTCTGCTCGTTCTTCTGGAGACTTGTTGGTGGGATTGAGGTTGGTGGGATTGAGGAGGTCTTCAAAGTATTCCTTCCACTGACCCAGAATTTCCCGAGCGGAGGTCAGCAGCCTCCCATCTCCACTGTACATAGTGTCAACAGAGCACTGCTTCCCTCTCCGGAGCCGCCGGATGGTGGACCAGGTCCACCAAAAATCCAACGGAACGAAAATGTTTTTGCTGAAGAAATCTGCCAGTCAGTTACTAATGTGCTGCATAGATTATCTCTTTAGTTGCTGCCACAGTTAAAAAAATATGCATAATGAGTTTAATCAGTTACTCTAAATTGACCCTAGGAGTAAATATGAGCATGTATGGTTGTTTTTCTCTGCTGGGCTTGTGTTGGACTAGCACCCTCTCTCCAAGGTGTCCAACCCTGTGTCTCGCCTGATAGCGTCTGGGATAAGCACCCGCTCCCCTATGACCCTGTACTGGATAAGGAGGGTATAGCCAATGTAAGGATAGATGTAGAAATACACAAAAATTCTAGCTGGGTTCAAAACTATTTTTAATTCAAACCCTTTGATTTAATTTGTAGCTCTAAGAGATGGAAATAAACATGTCTATATCCATTGATTTTTTCAAACCAACTTTATCCATTCAGGCAATTGGAGCCTGTCCCAGCTGCGAAAGAAAGGGATTACCCAGGACTGGTCTCCAGTCCATCCCAGAGCCTAAACAGAGACAAATACTTCAGAATGAACCTCACATGCGTGTTTTTGGACTGCAAGGAGAAGTGCTTGGAGAGAATCCACACATGCACATTTGAACAAGAGAACTAAGCAGAAAAAGAGGTCACACAAGAATGCAAACATCCCACCTCTTTTCAGCCCAGAACTACAAAATAATTATTGCGAAAAACATCAAATAAATTCATTATCAGTAAATGATTACAAAGAATAAAGTGATCCATACAGTAGAAGAATAGTGTTTTTTGTGAAGATGTCTAGAAGTGGGCTGCATGGTGGTGTGGTGGTCGGAATTGCAGCCTCCCAACTTTGCTGGTTTGAGCCTGGTGTCTGAATGTTCTCCCCATGTATGCATGGGTTCTCTCTAGGTACTCCGGCTTCCAAAATGATGAGTTAATTGGTTACTCTAAATTCCCCCAAGGAATGAGTGCATGTGTGAATGGTTGTTTGTCTCTCAGTGTTGGCCCCACGATAGACTGGCGACCCGTCCATGGTTAACCCTGTCTCTTGCCTGCTAATTGCTGGGATGGGCTCCAGTCCTCCCACCACCTTGAATTGGGTTAAGCAGCACAGGAAATGAAAGAATGTCCAGAAGTTTGCATTCAAAAAACAGTCAATGAAAAATAAACAAAAAAAAAAAGAATTTTCTGAAAATTTAAGAAAGACAACAGCAATGCTAATGAAACCTGCAGCTTCACAGACCTTGTCCCTCAAGTGACTGGCATCCCATCTTCTCAATCTGAAAAATACCATCTGCTCTCTTCATGACATGGCTCTGCTGCAAGAGTGCAAGCATCCCAAGAATACTAAACAGTAAACACACTGTAAACTGCATTTGATATAGGTGACTAGATTTACTTATGCACATAAATTGTGGAGGATCGTCTCATCTGTGAAGTGAAAGAAGCAGATCTGCTAAACCACAAGCACAACATAAACAGCTTGTTGTCTGCTCTTTGTGCAACAGACAATAATCTGAAACTCATGATTTAATACTTTAATAAACCTGCCAGTGATGAATAACTGAGCCTAGTAAAAGAAAAAGGAGACAGCTATTTCATACCTCAAGATGGAACACAAAGTTGTCTTTGGTCAAAAGCGCAATCTCACCCTGAAACCTTCTTTGATCATCACAACAATGAGGCAGATGAGTTTATGTGACTCTTGTTTATAGTGAGAGGAGTCCAATATTATTTTGAACGACACCGAATGATTTCACTACCATTCAAACACATGTCCAGACCCGTTCATCTGTTTCAACTGCTCTGTTCCTTTATATAATAAAGGACAGAAATAAGAACATGGACTACTTTGCATCAAAATGGGTCAAAGTGATTTTCTACAGAGGAGATAGAATCACATGGGTCACTGCAGTATTTCTGGCAATTCAGAAGGAACAAGTGTTGTAGGACTGTTGAAAATTACTAACCAATTTTATATAGGTGACCCAGTAGAGTGTCTATATTTGTCTTGCATTGACTTTATTGTATGTTGAAGGAGTAGATCTGTCTCTCCCTGGATTTTGTATCCCATCTCAATTTATCTGGACTTTATTACCTCTGTTCTCTGTCACTGTTCGTAGCAGAGTGGCTGCCAACATCTGTCAAAGCTCAACGGCTATCAAACCACCGCAATCTTCTTACTATGAAAAGCATTCAGCCTTCACACATTTTGATTTGAATGCGTGCGGTTTTCTTTAAGAGCATTAAATAGTTACGGGTATATAGACCTCTTAGTCATGCCTGACATTAAACCAGCATCCTTAAAATGATCCCCAAGATCTTTATCATTCGACTTTACCCAGCGACACTTCTGGGAAGAGTTGTCATTTTAAATTTAAGACACAGTGGATTTGAAAACAGGATTTGAGGGTTCCTCTCTGGTGCTTGGCTTGACTTGGACTCAACTGGACCGACTGAATTTATCTTGTCTAATGCGACTTTGACTCTGGGGATCGTCACAGGCTCACCCTTTGTAGCTTAGCATGTCTGTCTCTTCCTCTTTATCTCTGTCTCCCTCATCCTCAACAGCTCTCTCATTTATTCTATGTCTCTGCTCTATTTCAACCATTCCTCTTTCTGTTTTCCTCTGTGACCTCTGTCTCAGTCACCCTGTGAACAGGTGTATCCGTCTGTCTCCTGATGAGTATATTACTCTGAAGAGGCTCTGTAGTCCCTGTGGACCCCCTGCCTCCTAATACGCTTAGCTCTCAGAGCTTATGTCAGCCGGAGTGGGTGGTCTGATAACGCTCCACTTGATCAAGCCATCCCCATCAGGGTCCATCTGGTCTGCAGTCACTTTGGTCATCTCTTATGTCAGGGAAATGACACACAGACAGACAAACATCCATACAGAGTAACCTTCCCCATCCCATTAAATGAGATGGGAGTGACACCACCAGATAGTTTCAGCATTTCAGACCTTGGGAACATGTTTAGATGTCTTTATTTTATCTGTGAGTTGATATGGATATTAATGCTGACATCATTCTGATTTCTTCAACGCATCTGTCTCTGCTGCTGTCTCTGGGGGGGATCAAGATGGACTTGATTACACATGCAGCGAGATGAAGGACAAATTCTCAGCTTTCTCTTAGAAAAAAAATTATGTAGTATCTTGGTTTAAGATGTCATTCTGTAACAATTAAAGGTAATTCACAAATGAAAAATGACTTGATAATTATTTTATTTAGTGAAATGAAATTTTCCTTATTTGTTTATGCTCAAAAGAAATGGCTGTTTCAGCATTTTTTGTTGGAATCATATCCCTACTAAATGCTTTTATTATAGCTTCAAACTGATTACTCATAAATGTACAGTTACTTGCTAATAGTGTTTAAAAAAGGAAACTTCAGATTGTGATACAGGGATCACTGCTTTATTAAGCCCATTTATAAAACAGCTGCCAGTGTTGCTGGTATTGGACCTGATTGAACTCTCCATAGTGGAACAAGTGTGAGATGAAGTAGCTGCTGCTGCAGTGTAATGAGAGTTGAATTTTGTGTTTTCTCATTTGTCTTTGAATGAACTGTTTCGCTCACACGCTGAGGGGTTGACAAATGTAATGCGCTCGCTTGTGTTGTCAGGAAACTTATACAATGATGTACTGTAGTACACAGCAACATCTTTGGATTGTCAGTACAAGCAGTTTGGAAAAAATAAAGCAAATATCCTGTGTATATACAGTAAGCTGTCACTGTGGAATTTGTTCTGGCTATGTTACGATGTTAGGGAGGGAACACAATCCTTCAAAATACCTGATGGTCCAGACTAGGTTTACTTATAAAACTGCATGTCTTCTTTTATAGTTGCCAGTGATGGTGGAAAAACTCCCTCAATCCCACATTACTGCACATCCTTTCCATCTGGTAATTTTTTCTGACCTCAATATAGCAAGAGAGCACATTCACATTAGAAAAAGACATTTGAAACATTTCCGAATAATGGAAATGTTGATGCAAAATGCCAAAAAATACATGCTGTAGATTGAAAAGTACGGCAGAGAACACATTGATTGTTCAGGGTCAGGATTGCATGTCACTAGATGCAATTACAGGCTCTCAAAGTTCATAATGCGGTTTCACCAGTGGAGCTCAGTGTTACAGTAACAGATGGATGAGACTGTATCTTCTTTACATTCACCCTCTTCTGTTTCTTATACAAAGCATGGTATATAAATAACAGCAAGCTTACACCTGAACTAAGTAATCCATTGAGGCCCTTACAATCCTGGGCAATAGAGTCACGATAGTGAATTTTTTTTAAACTTTCCATCATCTGAAAATGATCCCACCCTCCGCCTACTTCATCTCTCATGCTCTCTCATTCTCTTTTGTATTTGTTTCTACCTACAAACACCCCCCCCCCCCTCCCCCACCTTCCCTCCAGGAGATATCAAAGGGGTTAGGAGCAAAACAAAGATTTCAACCCATCCCTATAGAGCATAGTTGTGCCTGCACTCACACTAAAGTGCAGAACCTGATTCCCTCAGAAGTGATGCAAGTCTTTGTAGACTCTCAAGGCCTTGAAGTATGCATATGAATGTGTTCATTATGAGCAGATGTACACAACAGCCAGAGACAACCCTCTGACTCCATAAAGACCCTGCAGGTGTGACTTATATATCCTGTACATAAAAAAAAGACATGAACTGTGTTGCCTATATTCAGTACATGTACTTTATGATGTATTTTATTCGAAAGGAAAGGAAAAAAACTTTTAATGGCTGTTTTCAAAGATAAGCTCCACTTAATTTTTATTGTTTGCATTATCCAGTCAGTGTTTTTTTTTCATTCATTCTAATTAGGTTAAAGAAGTGCAAGAATATATATAAATTTGAAAAATGGACTATTTATACATTGCACCTCTATTTTAATTTAGTGTTTTCTCTTGTACCCATACATTCTCTTTCCTCCCCTTTTGTTCAATACATAAACAACTTGTAAGACCCTGATAGTGAGAAATTTATTTTTCATCTTTTTTTCTTACATTTGTTTAAAAAATGGTCAAAGACAATTTAGATAATCATTATCAATGTTGTCTTTAACCCATACATAGCATATCAATCTTCTGAGAAGCACAGGGTGGCAAACACATTAGCACCATCTGGTGGTAACACTAGAGGAGCCTTTAATTCTCTATGCATGATCCCACTATCATAGTGTCAAATGTTCCAGTCTTTTGATTGATTCACTGTATCTATCTATCTATCTATCTATCTATCTATCTATCTATCTATCTATCTATCTATCTATCTATCTATCTATCTATCTATCTATCTATCTATCTATCTATCTATCTATCTAT
>JAVQJG010106900.1:0-10295 GCA_036024015.1 Craterocephalus amniculus | reverse complement strand
TATTTAGTTCTCTCATGCTAAAATTAGCGCGGCTCCATTCAGAACTTGGACACACACATGCAAAAAGTTATGCATGAGCAGCCTCCTCTCTCGCTCTTTAGACGTAAACAGTTTCTTTTTTGTCGCCGGGTGAAATGATCGGGCTTTAAGGGGGGAAACCGAATCCGAAGAAGACGGAGAGTGAGAGGTGGAGTGACTTGTTTTTTATTATGGGTATGCTGTAAATTGACAGGGAGAGATCAGCAGGCTCAGATCTGTTGAGTTTACATTCCTGCCCCGGCCGGCTCCTCCCTGATCTACAGCAGTGCTCCACCAAACAAACACTGGCCGACACCTCTGACCTTCCACACCTCTGTCTGACCAACAAAACAAAAACAACAACCACTCTGACATCTTGCTGACTCATTATTACATCACTTTTAGGATGAAACGGTTAATAGATTCTCCGGCTTTTCTTGTTTTTTGTTTCCTTTTATTTGCCTCCCTGCATCTGAAAGCTAATCGGTTTCCAAAAACATCAGCTGATGCATCCAAACTATAATGAATATGAGTGAAAACAGAAACACACCATGACAAAACGCTAAGCTG
This sequence comes from Craterocephalus amniculus, assembly GCA_036024015.1. NCBI lineage: Eukaryota > Metazoa > Chordata > Actinopteri > Atheriniformes > Atherinidae > Craterocephalus > Craterocephalus amniculus. The sequence continues at coordinate 9,707 of JAVQJG010106900.1, read as the reverse complement.
CACTGACAATAGCACCCGATTACGTCTCAGTTTTTGTATTTGGTCATATTTGGCATCCATTCCGCTCTAAATACTGAGTGATATGCATAAAACCACTCCTCCATACCGCTGACTGATTTGCTGGTTTCGCCTCTCCTCTTCGGATAAGCATTAGTACAACAAAGTGCTGCAAAGAATTTAAAAAAATACTTTATGATGACTTCAAATCTGCCAGGTTCTACTGCATTAGACTGCATTCATTTTGTGTGCGTTTGCGTACATGATAATACTAAATGTGTTCACACACAAGAAGCTCCATCTCTGATTTACCTTTCGAAAAACAAGCAAGTGAACAATGTCTAATCCTGAGGTGAATGTAATCCTTCTTACCTCCAAGCTAAATTGAGGATATGGGAGGTTAACTTTGTTTTTATCTAGTGCTGGAACATCCCGCCCTACTTTGCTCAAAGAGTTATGTATCATGCAGCGAGGAAGCGTACGTGTGTGTGCGGGGGAGTGGTGTGCAGGCCAGGTGAGAGCAAAAAAATTCATGAAATAATAAAAGTAATCAAAGAAGATATATGGAGACAATGACACTGATATTTATTTAAGCCCTAAATGCTTTTTTAACATGAAGATTGTCAACAAGAAGCAAGCGTCCAAAACTAATTGAGTCCAATCATTTGATGCATGTAATGCAGCTTCTAGTGTGATAAGCCAATCAGAGATAATCCAGCACGATCAAATAACAGGAAAAACATGACACTTAAATGCACCGCTGTGAAGAAGGTGTGTGTTTGTGTGTAAAAGGGGGAAAGGGAGGGTTGAATCACATGGCTTCAGAAAAAAAGGGACCAGTGTCTGGAGAGAAGAAAAGGGGGATATGGGGGAGGAGGATGCACGAGAGGAGACGAGAGAAGGGGGGGAAGGGTTTTGGGTTGGCTCCTTGAAACTGCTTGGCCACACCCCCCCCCAAGTACACACCCCCACTCCTCTCCCTGTTGTTGTGGTGGCAGATGGTGGCCAGTCTTTGCCGTATTGTCACTCTCCTCTGAGGGGCCAGATAACCAGAGAGCACCGCTTGGCGGGGCAGGTGCAAAAAACCCCTGACCCACCCCCTTACCCATATTGTGCTTTTTTCTCCCTTTTTCTCCCACTTTTTTTTTTTTTTAGGATGGGGGCAGTCTGGGCCCACAATTTCAGAGCCTGAGTCAGTTTTCTGTCTGTCTACGACAAAGCAGGACTAACAGGAAAACAGGAGATAAAAAAAATCCAGATGACAGGAAAAGAGAGAAGCAGGTGACAGCAGGATGATAAAGAGATCTGCAGGCGGTTAAGAAGAGATGGAATGAGAACCGTCAAACAAAGGAGTCAAGAAAAGCTTTCGACCACCCTCCCCCGAAATAGAATTTCCAGTAACTCACACTCAACAATTTATCAAAACTCGTGAAACTGGCAGTAACTGTGTAAAGTGTTACATGAGGGTGAAGAAGCAAACTATGCCAAAAATGCTTTCTTCATTTTGCAAAAGCATATTTACACTCACTTCTGGCAGACAGAAGCTGGAAACAGCTTTTCCAGAAATGCTCAGATGTGTAAATTTAATGCTGCTCTCGACTGTATCAGGGAACGTCCAAAGCCAAAAGCAAATGAAACCAGAATCTTTTTGCGCCATAAGTCATGCGAAGTTGCGAACCCTGACTCCTGTTTTTAAAAAATCCCAAAGAAAAGCAGCTTTGTGTGATGCAAACTTTCTCTTTGCTAGCTTCCATTTCTGTGATTTTCGCCATTTTTGCCTCAAATTTTATAAACACACAACAAGAAAACTTGATGACGGTCAGTAAACTCTGATTGACCATGTTGTCATATTTTAAACTCCTCATTCTGACTGACAGGATGTGTTTACATATTTGGAGCATCTTCCTCCCTCCTCACCTCTTCCTCACACTACAGAAACAGATACCAATGTAAACAGGTGATGTCCTAATGTAACATGCGTTGGCTGGAATGAAAACTATGGATCACGCCGAGATTACACAAGAATGCGGTAAAGCCTGTCATCTTGTAGTAAACAGGCGTGTCTTCCTTTTTCCCCTTTCACATAAACAAGAAATAGGAATGTTCCTTATTTTGATGGAAAATTTTCATTTTATTTTCTCTCTAATTTTTTACTCCCTCAATCCATCTGTTTGCATAGCTCCCTCCATTCGGCCAACAAGTTCAACTGTCTATTTTGTGGTGAAAAGCAAAACATGACATCTATCCACTGGTGTTGTTCTTTTACTCCCTCTTATGCTTCCACTCAGGGTCAAATATCAATTTTTTCTGACAACAACGGAAGGATGTTTGTTTCTCGTTCAAGTCAAAGCATTCATCAGTGTCTGATCATCATATGATAAAAACAATAACAATAAAAAGCATGTCTGTGAAGTTGTGCATCATAGAAAAAAGAAAAAGAATCTTCCCATCCCCCCATCTGAGCCCATCCCACCAGGTTAGAAAAACAAGTGAGCATTCACCTCTCCCAGCAACCTTTGCACACTGCCCACATTCCAGTCCTGAAACCCAGTACCTGACAATTGATAAACAACTGACTCACTTGTTTTTCTGGGGAACCCGATGACTTGCACCAAGCCCCACACTGACTGAGTTCGCAGCACGAGAGCCAGCTGAGCCGGAGACAGAGAAACAGCCTCGCTTGTGAAAGCACAAACACTTATTAAACTCTTGTATTTCACCATCAGGAACACAGACTTCTGACTCACAATGATCCCGACAAGATGTATTTTCTTTTCAAGCAACAGCAACTTCTGACAAGCCCTTGCAAGGTCATCCATCTCTGTAAATAATCCCTGCCATTTACAGATGCATGAAAAGCTCGACAAAATGAGGTGAAAGGTAATATTTTGACAGCAACGGCTCTTTCCCACATGTCACAAGGATTTCGCTGCCAGCTCGTACACACAGATCAGCTCCTAAATGTTACAAAACACGGGCTGATTTTTTTTTTTTTTTTACAGAACTGTTTTTTTTAAGTTGTTTGAACATCTTCTACTGAGGCAGGGCGTGCGTCATTGGATCAGACTTTTTTTTTCCTTTCTCTTTTTTGAAACAAAAAATACTGACGTGGTACAAAACTGCGTCACTGAGGGAGAGCTGAGCAGACCATTCACACAAACACACAGCGGTAGCGTCAATCCAGACAGAAAGAGAACTTAAGAAGTTTCAGTCTAAAACTGATGCAGAATAATATATAATCATCTGAACTCGAAATTAAGTTTCCCAAATTAGATTATGTACAAGTAAGCAAGCGGAAGCGCTGTAGGAAATGTTGATACATCTTTATCGCTTTTACCCCTTCAGTGGTTTTCATTGACTTTACGTTTTGAGCTTTTACTCTGAAGGAAAAATTGTCTGTTTCCTGTGCTCATGCTAAACGACTAAGCATCAGACAGCCTTGAAAATTTTCAGAGTCATGGGTGTGACTCGTAGGTGTCTAATCCTATCTAAACATCACAGCACACACCCAGCAGCAATGTTAATAAGTGGTTGACTTCTCTCATCTCCTCTAGCCTGTGTTTATTTATCTGTGTGTTCACACACTAGGAGAAAAATAGAGGATTCTCTGCACTGAACTTCCGAAGACCAGTGGGTTGTTTTGTTGTCAGTTTATTCTGGAGGAAGGGGTGGGTTACTCAAAAAACTAAAAGAAAGCAGGTTATAAAATGTTGCAAGTGTTGTGTGTTTGGTTTATCTCTGGAGATGCTGGACACCCTGACGCAGATCTCTATCCTACTCTAACCCAACACCACTCCTACTGAATGAAAACATCCTGAATGAATAAGTGTTCCTAACTCACCTTTTACAGCAGCAGCAGTAGTTTCCTTGAACCCCAGACTGGCATAAGGATTCGTGTTGAAACCATTCAGGCCCCCTTTGCAGCCGCAGGCCGTCTTGAACCTCAGGAGCTCATCGCAGCCTCCTAACCTGCATCCCCCGAGGTTTCCCTCCATCAAGTTTAAGGCAATGTAGTTAAGTCCGTTTTGATAACCAGCCGAAGTTTCCCTGCACATGGAGCCGCCGTAGTCCTCGCCGGGCTCCTCGGAGCCGCGCACAGTGCGGGACACATTCTCCACGGAGGCAGAGCTGTGTCGTTTGGTGTCGTGGGCAAACGATGGACACACGGGTGTGACCGTGGTGGTGGAGGAGAACGTCTCAGAACTGTGGCGCCGACGCCCCTGAGGGTCTGCCCGGATAACTTTAGCCCCCCTGTCTGGATCCAGTACTGTGACGGATAATGAAGGAGATCCCAGGAGAAAAGAGTCTGCAGGCACAGGGGGTACCACATGGACCACGCTGCCTTCAAGGCTCAGCCTGTTGACACAAGCGGTGGGGCTGGTGGGGATAGGGGCAACATCAGCGCTGCAGACAGCAGGTAAGGGCGAACCAGGACCAAAAGTCATCTCGGTGTAGTCATTTTTGACCAGAGCAAGCTGGCATACCAGGCTCCCCTGCTCCTCAGGGGGGTATTCCTCCACCGCCCCCCTCTCCTTCACCTGTCCCTCTATTCTTTTTTCCTCCTCTTCTTCCTCTTGTCCCTGTGCATCCTGCTTGATGCTCGCCAAAGTCAGAACTTCTGGTGTGTGCTTTACACACCCTCCAGGCAGGGAACCCCCGGTTTGGTGACCCCGAGAGTCGATTTCAATGTTAGCATAGTCTGAGTGTGTCGGGGATCCCCTCTCTGGACAAATAGAACTCCCAGAAAGCTCCAAACTCTCTGCTGCTGTGGATGCCGGCTGGATTTGCACAGCACTGCTGAAATCTATGTTGATGTACTCTCCCGGGCTGCGCGGCTCTGAGGGAAGAGGATGTTCGCTCATACATGGTAGTGTTCTGAGGGATTCCAGAGCCAGGCGGGTGGGCCGACACACCCTACTGCGGTGCACCAGACCACCATCTATCCGAGTCAGTCTGAGAGGAGAGGGAGCAGAGGACGGAGTGCCTGGCGTTTCCGGGGAGCTGCTGGCTACTGATTCTCCTGGAGAGACGGGACAGTAGTTGGACTCCTCTTCTATCCGTTGCCTCTGCAAACTCATCACCACGTACTGATCCGTGTCAGTAGAGCCACTGCGCTGAGACTGCCCTTTGGCTGATCTTGGTAGAGAACTGTTGGAGTAAGGTTGCCTGTGCTGGAGGTGGAGATCTCCAGAAGGGCTGAGAATGTAGTCTGGGGGTGTTAGAGACACCAGAGTGTCAACGGGAGACATGTACAGGTACTCTGCATTGTTGGGCTTCCCATCGTTGCTCTCCACTGACATCTTGTTTCCGCACCACATTGGCATGTAACCACTGTCCTCCAGAGACACGCTGCCGGGGGAGTCTGTGCGTGGGGCCAGCCCAGCGGGGGAGAAGTGTGAACGAGGGTTGATGATCTGCTTCGGAGCAGAGACACACATGGGGCTCATGGGCATGTAAGGGTCATCCTTGGACCCCGGTGTTTGAGGTGCTACACCAGGCATCATAGGCATATAGCCGCTGTCACCATGGAGACTGTTAGAGCTGATATGAACATCCCTGTAATCCTCAAGTCCGCTTCCTTTGGGGGAGGCCGTGTGACACCTCAGAGAAGACTGGCTCCCACTGGTGTATGTGGCCCTCATCAGAGTATACTCATCCAGGGAGGCTGAGGACACTTGGGGGGGACGCCTCTGCTGGCGGGGGGTAGTGAGGGAATATGTGCGCTTTCGATAAACCTTTTCCAGCTCTGCTAACCGCCGGCTGCCTTTCTGAATCTGCCGCTCCATCACCATGTAGCCATCCAGCTCGCTGCCATCCCTGGAGGGTGGGGTGTCTGCTTTCAGGGACTCTGGAGTGTTGCTGCGGACGGTCAGAGGCAACCTTAGGTCTCGTGCATCCGCAGGGCTGGAGCCGTACTCCTCACATGATATAAAACCTGCATCGCTTGGAGAGCCTGAGAAGGATGCACTGCAGCTGGAAGGGCGGGGGGCAGTGCTGTCTGGGCAGGAGGAAAGATTCCCCGTACAAGGGGTGGGCACCGGTGGTGAATGAGACAGGGGCATAGACATGGACTTACTGTGCTGGAGGGTAGAAGACTCAAATGTCAGAGAGGGCCGTGCTGTGATGGTGTGAGACCTGCTCAGGAGGGTCCGGTGAACCCCTGGGCTGAGGGGGCTCCCAGTGACTGACATTGGGCGTGTCATGGTGCCATCGCCCTCGCTGGCCGTCCGTATTCGACAGGAGGAGCATTTGCTCACCGGAGAGGTTGCAGCCATGCTGTCAGTGCGCGATCGCCGGGGGAGCCCGGTCTGGCTTGGGGGGAGATTGTTCAGGTGCCTCCGAGTGGGCACGGAGATGGGGTTCGTACCGGATGACTGGCTCTTGCTGCGCGGGCGGAACTCCGACAGCTCCTTCATCGCTTTCATTGCCTCCAAGATAGTTTCGTGTATATTCTGAGCCACCACCGAGTCGTCCGCCTGCATCCACAGCTCCCCGGGACCGATGGCTGCAGATCGACCGACCTCGATGAAAAAAAAGCTGTCGGAGTGGCCGCATCTCCGTATGTTCATCAGCTGTAAAATAACCGAAGCGACCTCTGAGTTGAGCTTAACAAAGCTGATAGTCCGGCTGGAGAGACAGAGCCTGTAAACCCCGGTCAGATTTCTGCTCTGTCCAAGTCCCCTGGATTTCAGGTTTACTTGCCATACCTCCTTGTAGGCGGCGGTCACCGGCGTTATTACACCGTAGCTCGCTTCATCGAAGCCAACCAGTGAGGACGCAGAGTTGGACGCCGATCCGTCATAGACTTTCCCTTCTGCCATTAAATCCGTAAGCGCCCGGTACCAGCCCTCCTGCTCCTGCTCGTTTTCCGCCGCCACGGCAAAATACTCGTCCTTGGTGTAGAGCGCAATAAGGTATTTGTTTTTTGCGTCCGCTCTCTTGCTGATATTGAGGCAGCTGTCCAGAGAAATAACTCTCTTTGCGGCCGATTTGTTTTTCCATTTCTTCTCACTCTCGTAGTACTCCAGCCGGGCAGGGCAGCCTTCGCTCGGCTCCTTTAAAATGAAAAAGCGCTTGTGTCCGTGTTTCTGCTTCTTCAGATATCCACATTTCTTCACACTGTTGTTTGCATTACTGGCCAATAACAACTGATCGCCCGTGTTTGGCGGACTCGCCATTCTCGCGTCTCTCGCTCCCAGACACAACGCTTCCTTTTCTTGGGTTCCTGGAGAAACGACGCGCTCTATTTTAATCCTCTATTTCCAGAGCCGGCTGCTGGTGCGTCCGTCTTCTCCCACAGCCAAGCAATAAATAACACATGTCTGTTGGTGTCCGGACTGAAGAGGAGAAACACCATGTGACGATCTACACATCCAGCTCTGGTTTAAAAAAAAAGGAAAAAAAGAAGGTAAAGGAGAAGAAAAAAATACACACGCCGACAGTGGGCGGTGCGCACTCAGCTCATTGGGCTTATTGGTGGAAACTGGATGAATGCTGGAGTGAGATTGCCCTGTTCAAAGGAGAGAGAAGGAAAAAGCCCTCCTACTATCACTCTGCCCTCTTCTGACTCATTTAAGCGTAGTCAGTGAGCACTGATGCTTTATTTATAGCTGCTCAGGTCCCATGATACATCATTTGGCTTCAGTGGAGATTTTTTTTAGCAGGATATAGCCCCGAATAGGCAACCAAACAAGATGCTCCTGACCTAGAAAGCCTTCATCTGCGTCATTTAGGGCGTTTTTGGTGGATTATAAAACACATAGTAAATATTAGAAGCACAGAGGGGTGGATCAACGCTATTAAGACAGTTTACCCCAATCCCAGTTCATTCATAATTTTCATTCTGATGGTCAACTCACAATACAGGAAGTGTTTTTCACGACTTCTTCGTCATATGTGACGTGACTACAGAGTCATTCCAGTCCTCACATCCAGCTGGGAAACAAGCATTCAGAGCCTGCAGCCCAGGCGCATGAATTTAATATTCCCTCTGCAGCGTAAAGCAGATTACATTTACTGTTACAACGGGAGATCCTATCATGTCTGTTTTTATCAGCATACGAACATTAATGGTAAATAAGAAGTATAGCCTAGATGAAAAATGGAAGCGCAGATATAGCGCAGCGTGACTTATTGCGTAACGCAGTCGCCATCAATTATGTTTGCCTGGAACTCAGGACAGTCGAGCTGCCCAGTTGCTGTCTGTTTCCCACTACCTTATCTCGTTATTTGTCCTTCCGTTCAGAGGAAGAGGGCGAGGAAGAGTCAGTGTGAGGATATGGTGTTTCAGCTGGCAGATCGTGTATTCAGTACACTCGCGCTGTCCATGAATCAGATTAGACCTATATATGGTCAGGGAAAATCGTGATCACGATGACGCCAAAAAATTCTCCTGATGCCACTGCGTCATTGGCGGGTGATGTGCGTAATGATGAAATGCGGGAGCCAGCTTAGTGATGATAGTGAGCTTCTGATAGCCAGTAGGCTCCCTGGCGGGGGTGAGATTCTTCTCTTCATGATCTGGCAGCAGGATGGTTCGTCTGACGAAAACAAGTAATACACAGTGTCCTGGGAGTTATGAATGCGGGACAAACAGTAAATAGAAGTAGAGAAACCAAAATCTAAACTACAGTTAAATTGGTTAGACAGTATATGCAGCCCTTCTGTCACTTGATAAGTTGTTGTAAAATTAGCATGCCTGATGGGATGATGACATCTAATATGCTTAGTCCTACTTTGGGCATCCAGTCAACTTCACTTTGGCAACAGGGCCCTATGCAGAGACCAATGCCACCAGAAGCAATAATTTGCCTGCTACCAATAAAAAGGGTCAAATCAGCCTGTAACTTTATCAATCTGTCAATCACCTTTACTTACAAAGGAATGGTGACTTTAAACAATTTTTGCCACAAAGTTAACCTCAGCCTTACTAAATATTGTCTTGAAGGCTGACTCATACAAGAAGGGATGAGAGTCTCACTGATGCCAGGATATCGTCCTGTAGGACAACTAAAGCTCTTTGTTGTTTTCCAAGAGGACAGGCACATGCTTGGATATAAATTTTAAGACTTATTTTTTTTAAAACAGTAACTTTTGTGAGAGAGTTGTTTCACATTCAAAGTATCTAGAGTTCCTCAAATTTTTTATCAGAATATTCCTGTAAGAAGTAATTTAAATAGGTGTCAGCTTACCTTATTCTGCATGAACTGATACACAGAAGAAAAACGGAAACTGGCGGTTTGGTGTGAAGTGAAAAATAGGGCGGAAAGAATGACTTTCTTTCTTTGCATAACCCATGAAGCAAAAGGTAATGTAAAGTAGGTGCCTGTAAAATACCAATAAGGTGTTTATTGGGTGCCCTGCTTGCAAAGCCAATCTGGCTGCATCTGTGATATGTCCTTGCCCTTTTCTTAGTTAACTACATGAATATTTATCTCCCAACAGTTTACACAGCATGGTGCATTAATTTGCAAGTTAATTAAACGGCCAGCCGAACCTGATTTACAAGGCTCTAAACGGGCCTTCTTGTCATCTCCTGCAATCAGCCCATTAGAACTTTATGGGTATATTTATTTTAAGAAAGAGAGGATTGTGACTTTAAGGGTGCATCCTTTCATAACAGAACACACTTGTACACACACACATACATATATATATATATATAGATAGATAGATAGATAGATAGATAGATAGATAGATAGATAGATAGA
>JAVQJG010106898.1:0-14443 GCA_036024015.1 Craterocephalus amniculus | reverse complement strand
CCAAACCCCGGCCCCCTCCACCCCCTTCCACAACCCGGGCTACCTGAGCCCCGGGTGGCACTGACCGGCGCCGCAGAGACGACCTGGCCCGACGGGGGCGTGTACCATAAGCTGTAGATACGTTTTCTATGTGCCCCCCCACCCCCCCCCACACACACACACACACAAACACGCGGCAAACAGCTGGTCTGGGGTTCAGAGGTACCTAAAGAAACCGACGGAAACAAGGACGGAGACGTTTTAGGAAAAAGAACGAGAATCTTCTGGACAAACTGTGTGAAGATGATGAAGATGATGAAGATGAAGACGGACTCTCCTGGTGCTCGCCGCCCTCTTTCTGGCCGCCAATGTTTTTTATAAAGAGGAAACTGTTGTGTCTCGGTTGGAATCCCATTGTAAGACCCGCACTTTGTTTATCAATGGACATTCCAGCTTATATCCTCCTCCCTCCTCTTTTCTGTCAGTTACTCTCTTTTCTCTCGTCCACCGTCGGCTCTGTGCACCATTTTACGTTTTAATCTAGCGGCTCATTATAGCGAAGAGAAAAAAAGCTTTTTGTAAAGAGAAAAAAAAAAAACAATTATTTTTTTTATTCCTCTGTCTAACAACAAATATCTGCTCACCGCTGCAGATTCAGGAAAGACCCATTTTCGGGGAGATCGCCTCACCGCCGCAGGAGGCCGCACCGGTGTGTGTGTGCGTGTGTGTGTGTGTGTGTTAGCGTGCGTGCATGTGTGTGCGTTACAGCGTGGATGGCAGCTTAGACGAGTGCGTGTGAGATTTTTGTGGAACAAGTGCTTGTGGTCTTCTGAGGCGGGCAGAGCGGTCTCGCCTACACGTAGGACGTTAGCGGTTTATTTTTGAATATCAATGGTTATTTGTAGAAAGTGTAATACAATGTATAGGTGGTTACTTCAGCTTTCACCAGAAACAGGTTGTAAATATTCGCTTCTTTTCTTTTCTATGCTTGTACAATTGGCTCCCATCCCATTTTGAAATATTGTTGTAAATACGAACGCTCTTCAAACCTGAATGTTTCTGTGACTGTAGCATTATTTTTATTTTATTCCCCCCCCTTCTCTCCCCTCCTTCTCGACTCTTCAACTTTGTCTTTTTTTATTATTTGTGTGTGTGAGTGTATGTTTGTGCAAAGGGGGGAGACTCACAGACACAGCACTGGTTGGCTATTTTCATGGTTCATTATAATAAATCACTGTAATGACAGTTTTAAACCACTTGTCTTGACATTTGTCTCCCGGGAAGATTTATGCTGCCGTCGGATTATCGGGAACATTCAAGGACCGGAGGAAAAATGACAAAACAAAATTAAAGAAATTGTTACATCAGTATTGAATCAAGAATATAGGACTTTTAAGTAGAATTGTGTGATGGTAATTTCTTAGAAACCAGCCGTAATGGGTAAGCCACATCATAAGATTGATCATAAGATGAGTGTTTTCCCACAGCTGTCACTAAACCAGAACATTTAGAGGTCGATTCAGATGCACTTCTGTGAGGAATATAGTGAATTTTATGTTCATTGTGACATACAACAAGCTGAGTATTCCTAACTTTTAGTGAGTATTGTATGTAAAGTTACACAGGGTAATATATATTTTTAATTTCTTATTATTTTAGGGAATAGAAATAACTACTATTGTAATTTAAGGTAGTAAATATTCACTGACATTTCCATAGTTCCCACATTTACAGGTTACTACTTGTTTGATAACACAGCGGAAGTTACCTGTTGGCTACTTTTTCTTTTTCTGCCCTGATAACCGGTCATGAGCTAATGTTTAGAATAAAACCGTGTATTTCTTTCCGTGTTTATCGCATAATAGTAGTGATTTTCTGTTGTTTTTTCTTATTTAAGTAAACAAAGCATACCAAGTAGTAGTTTTAGATATTGGTGTGTGGATGTTATTACTAAAGTTTTCCGTTCTCTTTTCATTTTACAGTCTATGGCCTTTCAGTGCTAGCTTTTGCTAAGTTTAAAATTATTAGCTGCACTCCCTATTACAACCAACTAGCTTATCTTAATTTAATGAAATTTTTACCAGAAAAACAAGACCTGATTTCCAAAACACCTCACTGCGTACCTTCCTTTCCGCTTTTTTCCTGTATACCATTGAAAGCCCTTTTCTGAGTTAGTTTTTAATTTGAGAAATAGTGAAAAATGACAGTATACAAAAATGACGGAGTCAAACATATCCACAGTTGTCTTTCTTACACCCTGTCAAGTCTCCACAACACTGCCAGATCACAAGATAATCGATGGCACATACTAATAATCATCCATTAGCTTGACATTTCAGAGTAAATAGTTCAAAGTCAAAAGACATGGACAAAATCAACATGTAGTTTTACACGTATTATAGATCCTATGTAGTGCATTTTTATTTTCACTCATGTTTTTGCACAGTCCTCAAAAAACAAACAAAAAAAACAACCTCTACTTGCACATCAAAGATTTAATTATAACAAGACAATACTTTTTTTTTCTGTTTGATTGTTAAGCTTATAACTTTTTTCAGTCCTATGTTGACTTGATAAGAGGGAAGGTCTGACAGGTTTAACAGGAAGCCTGTCATGTCCTTGTTTGTGTCGATGTCTGGTCTGATTTAATTTCAGCTGCCACCCTGCAGTGCTGCTCAGGTCACTGTCCAGGAGCTTCGTTTTTCTTCAGCTTAACTTGTGCAGCAGCAGCCTTCTTCACATTTCAGTGTGACTCAGGAAAGATGACGTATTGACAAAGTCTTTTTAGGGAACCTGTCCTGCAAGAACGAGCAGCTGGAGTTTACTATGAACACTATTTTACAGAGGGAGCTTTCAAAGAGGTCGTGAGGCATCTGAGTTTCCAGCTCAAAGGCATGTGGCTTCTTCCAGATTGTCTCCTCTTCTACGTCCGTCTTATGATTCCCATCACATCGGGTCTGCATCTCAGCCACAAGCAGGACCAGGAGATGGAGGCTGGATCCTGAAATAACATCCCTTCTGGATTGTTAACTGCAGATAATAAGAAAAATACCAATATAGGATGATTTTACATCTGTTATTACCTGTAACATCTGTTATCCTCTTCATCTTTGCTGACACTACATGTAACAATTTTAAAACATTGTTGTGCCACTTTTCTTTTTTAAACATTTACATCTAAAATTAGTTTAGAAATGTAAATATTCAAGATAGTCAGATCGAAATTTGACAAATTGAGTTTTCCAGATAACACTGTGTGGGTGTAATCTGGAAAACTCAATTTGTCAAATTTCGATTGTCACAGTGAACCCATGAAATGTATTCTTTTTTATTAATTTTTCACAGTTTGCTTATTGAAGTTGTTATAATGAGCTCTGAGCCTGTAATTTACACTCAAGCCTTTGATATTTGTGTTTATGTCCCATAAGCAGTCACAAATTGCCCCCAAATGTGACAATGTCTTTCCAAACCAGGATTAAATTAAACTTTTACTGGCAGAAAACATTAAAATAGATTTGAATGAACAGAATGCCTCATATTTTTACACGTTGGTGTGCCTTTATCCTTCCATTTTACTTTTTTCCATGATAAATGTATGAATCTGAGGATGTTTTTTTCTTTAAAAGTGAAGAAATATTGTTAAAAAATGGTTTAAAAATCCAAATGATCAGTTGAGAAGAGAAAACAGGGCTTCCTCTCGTCGCCATCAGCATGCTCACACGACCTCTTTAAGATAAAACAGCTGATTGAAACTGAAAATGTCAAACGACCCGACAGCTTTAGCAGCTACATTTGCCTGCAGGGTTTATTTGAACATCTGGCTGCAACAGAGCAGTGATTACTCACATCAGCGGAATTTTGCCCTCCTACAAGATGAAATTGTCTGCTCTAATAACTTTAATGAAGCAAACAAAACAACACATTCATATCTTGACTTAATGTGAAGATTTATGGGTCCAATGGTCACGGCTGCAGTTGTGCTGTAATCACGTCTGAGTATCCTGTGATTTAAAACAAAGCAAAAGCTTTTCTCTGAAATAACTCCTTGATTTATTTAAATAAAACAAAGCAAAAGGGATATTTTTCAGTTGTAGAAATAAACCGGGTAACAGAAAGTCTTGTTGTTCGGAGAAAATGTAAAGAAATAGGTTTACAATGTTTCATGTTAATAACGCAGTGACATCTTGAACTTGAATCTCTCCAAAGACTAGCATGTAAAATGCCATCATATCATTATATTTTTAGGGAATTAATAGAATGAGTGATTTTTATAGATTGTATTAAAACTAACTATAAAATAAAACTAACTTTAAAATGGCTTAAAATATTAAAGTTGTCAAAATTCTTCTGAGCACGTATCACTTGAAACATTTTATGGTTGGGATGGGATCAGAAACCAACATGTCATATGCCTGGAACTACAGGGCGTGTTTTGTGTTAATGAATAAAATGTATTTAATTAAATTAAAACATTTATGTGCATTTCAGGTTGCATAATCTTGCTTAATTGACTGTAAGAAAAAAGCAAAACAAAATGTTTTATTCTTTGGACATTAATACAAATGTTTTTTAACAAAGAGTTGAGATTATAGTCATAAAAATAATCAAATTATCCAAATCTGAAACGGCATAAGAGAAACTTGGAAATGATTAAAATGTGCTCTATTAAACGGTAGCAGACTTTTTTCCTTTTACTTATTTGTACTGAACTTGTAAAGTTATGTGGGGACAAATACATATTATTGGTGTCTTAACTCATTATTACATATGGTATTCTCCCCTCCAGGAGCATACTTACCCATGAGTGTGACTTTTTCCATTTCCAGAGGTTAAATGGCATTATTTCCACTCTCTGTGGGGGGAAAAAGGGGAAAGGTATATGATTAACCAGCAGGGGGCAGTATAACATAAATTTCAGCTCTGCACATTTAAAGTTTTTTCTCTTTTCTCACCCCAGAGTGTCAAAGTTAAGAAAATCAAACTGTTTAATCTTCATCTGCTGTTCAAACGAACCTTCATTTATAATTTTGGCTCCATATTTCACGTCTATCTGCCGCTCCTCCTTTAGCTCATTATCCCCCTCTCACCCCGTCTCTGGTCACTTGGTTGATAATGGCTTTTTCAGTCACTCAGAGTCTAACAAGCGACTGTGTCCTGGCTGATACGATGGCTGTGATTCATTTAGACACAAACTGTGTAAACAGCAATTAGTAATTCATGACTCTGTCCAGCATCCCCAGGCTTCAATTAACCCTCACTACCCGCTCCTTTCTCCCTTTTAGACCCCGTTGTTTTCTCTTTTCTCCAGCTTCTATCACTGCTGCCCTCCTTCATCTGCATTCTCCTCCTCATCGTTCTGTTTGGGCCCCCGCGTGCTCGGCTCATTGTCTTCTTGCCCATTTAAAAGAAAACAGAGACAAAGGGAAGCAGAGCAGGTGGCGTTTAACATCTAACCAGTGCCTGCAAATTAAAAACTTCTCTGATTTTGTGGAGAGATGCATGAAGTAAGAGAGGATTCTAATGTGATGGAGACGAGCGACTGCAGCAGGAATAACCTGATGTCTGATGGATGTGCATCTTATTGTGTAAGCACCGGCAGCAGCTCAGGGGTTCCTAATCAGCCTAAAATCTGAAGGTTGCTGGTTTGATCCCCAGCCTCTGTAGCTCACGTTAGAGTATCCTTTGGCAAAATATTGAACCCCACATTTCCCACCGATGTGGGGATTTGTGGATAAAATAATCCAGTAAATGAATGTGATAATTAAACTGAAAATCCGATAGCAAGATGCGTCATCATGTCACATAGTTTTTAGGATAAATAAAAACTTACTTGACTTTTTAAAAACAACTTTAAGTACCCAGAAGTCCTGCAAACAAAACAATGTATTCTTAAATGAATTAAAACATGCGCCTATAATAAAAAGTTTGAGATATTCAACTTTATTAATTAACAGAAAAAGTCTAAAATCTACACAAAGCTAATAAATAGTGAATTTAGTGCATGTAGATGTCTGCGAAGTTATTCATAACTTCCCATTAAAGAAGGAAAAATCAACGGGCACTGAAATGAGCTTAAAGTAACAAAAGTAATAATAAAATATTATGAAAATCACGATTTTTGAATAGTGGTTCAATATAAATATTTTTTAAATGAGCAAAAATGATAGTGTAGACTACGTTACATCACTGTTAAGCTAATATTTATTACAATCCTTTGAGGTGTTTCTGTAACTCAGTCAGACTGCAAAGCGCTCTCATTGGTCCAGGATTATTCATTATTTTTCAACACAACTGAATTATAAAACAATTTCTTATTTCACTTAATTATGATTCAGCAAATTTCATATTTTTTTTATTCTCCGGTTATTTATCGAGATTTTAGCCTTTTCTTAAACGGGAGAGTCTAAATAATTTTGCAGACATATTTATGCAACAGTACAGTAATTCTTAATTTGATTTATCGAAACGTCCAACAGTGGTGCGTAAACCACAATATAAAAAGTCAATGTCTGAATAACTCTGATGTCTACAGGGTAACAGGAGGATGAAGAGGACTGTTCAGATACGAGCTGTTATTTCGCCTCTATTCATGGTTGAAAAGCCCTAAGCTTTGTCTCCTTACTGTCCCCCAGCAGCTCCTCCGACATCAGACTGTCCTGACGGTTGCCGAGGACGAAGGCCAGGAAGGAGAGGATGAGGGCGTCCATGATGCCCATGATGGCCAGGATGTAGGCCCAGCGCACCGAGCAGGCGCCCAGCGTGTACTTGTCCGTCCGCTCGCCGCACATCCGCTTCACCTCATCGCTGTCCCAGCCGTCAGGATAGATCATGCATCCCAGGATCAGACACGTTCCTGGATCAGGAGGAGAGACGCGACGGGGACTTCATTTATCGGTTTGCCGTAAACCGACTAAAATGAAAGTTCAGAAAATAATATTTCTTAGTATTAATTTCAGAAAAACCAAAGACAGAAACAGATGCAAGACCTGAATCACATTATTTACAACAAAACACTTAGTTGAACTTACAATATTGCTTTCTTGCAGTAAATAACTATTTAAATGCAGCCCTTTTCTAGTCTTTTATGACCACTAATACAACTTAATAATGCACTTAATACAACATACCAGATGCTTCTGTACTTCTATCCCGGTAGGCAGAATGAGAAGGCAGGAATTGGACCTTGGTTTGTGATATTGGAAAAAACTGGTAATGCTGTATTTTCTAAACCTGCGATAAACTCTGCAATATGAAAATATTGACGTATTTGCAGCAGAGGGCTGGAACAGCACTTAAATTTTACTTTTCTCCCGCCATCTTGTAGACGATGAACCTGCACTGATCTTACCTCTTTATAAATGTTTTAAGTCTGGTTTTAGTCTGTTAGTTGTTCCTAGTAGTTATCTATAGCTTGTTTTAATCTGATAGGAACTTAGTTTTGTTTTATTATGTATAAATGTGAACTGTGTTTTACCATAAAACGTTTGTTCTTCGCCAAACATGATGATTGGATCATCGTGCACAATGTGTGTCCATATCTTTGAATTTATTTGAGAACACACTGAGTTAATTTGCCTCCTACATTGTGATTTAACCTGCCATGTGACTGTTGTGCACAGATACATCGCGATGACGATGCTCAAACGATAAATTGTGCAGCCCTGGTTATAAAAACAAGAATCAGAGGAAATGCAGATGTTTGATTTCACATTGTTTAACAGCTGGGTCATTTTTTAATCAGCAAAAGATCTGGGAAACGATCATCTCCTTGTCTGATGTAGATTTGTGTTTCATCACTGAAACCCGTCTGTGACCTTTTGTTCCTTCGTTAAGGTGTTTACGATGGTTTATATTTGATGTAGATGGAAATAGCATCGCCTTCAGTTTGGTCACAGCATTCCATCCATCTCTTATCTTTGGGACGGGGTCAAAGCGTTTTCGGATGCTTTCACATCTTGACCTGCATGCTCCCTTTTCCAGTCGTCTACTTTTGTTTGTACTTGGTCCAAATTTTAGAGACAGCCGGGAACATGCAGCATGTTTTGGCAGAGAGAGGAGTTTTAATCGGCTCTCATGCTGCGGCCGTGTTTCTTGTCCATCAGCCAGGTGCAACCTCTCACCGAACCGCACACACATTTACTTGTGAAGGTAATTGATTTAGAAATGCTAATTGTACAATATTCCCTTCACTTCATCAGACTGTCATGCATCAGGTTAGGATGCTAACGTGAGCTGCAGGTGGATTAAACTGACCCGGTAATCTCCGGAAATGCCCCTCCCTCCTGCACGCAGCCGCCATATGGACAGCCATGATGGACAGAGATGAGTTAGGCATCCCTCGCAGCTAAATCAGTAACAGCCACCTTCACACTCCACATTATTGATGGAAAAAGACTCCGCTGTGCAACGAGGGCCTTCATTTCCCAGGAGGCTTTGCGAGTATTGACTTTTCTCGCTCTCTGAAGTTTTTAGATCAATTTTTCTCCGAGCAGGAAATCGGGTGTGTTGTAAATATATTCAGATGATTTCTGTCAGAGACAACATGCACGCTGCTCCTCGCTGGGAGCTTTTTAAACATAAAAACCTTCAAATTGATTTCTGGATTCTCACTTCTCTCCTGTCCTGTGTAAACAACCTGCTCCTGTTCCAGCTGTTGTATTAATAGACCGAGCTGAAGTAACGCCGTCTCAGCGGCACGTCTGAGTGGAGGAGAAGAATAGGAGATCAGAGGCTGCATGTTCCTCCTTAGATCTCATCCAAATGTCTGGAGACGTGTTGCTTCAGGTTTCAGCTTCCCGCAGCTGCAGGTTTGATGCTGCAAAAACCAACAAATGTCTAACTGAGGCGCAAGAAATCCTGTTTTAATCTCACTTATTCCATCATTTTTGTCTTTTAGTTGCTGAACAGTAGTTCCAATAAACATACACACACAGCTGCAAACATTAGCTGAACTTTTGCTTTGCATATTTGTATTTGTAGATTTTATTTATTCTTTTTTAAAGATACTATATTACTCCCTAACGGGAAATTCGAACATCTGCATTTAACCCATCTCTGGAGGAACAATTACAACCAGTGAAGAACATCTCCAGAGAGCAGTGGGCGGCTACTTAAAGCGCCCGGGGAGCAATGGGTGGGGGTAAAGGACCTTGCTCAGGGGTCCAAAGTGCTTCTGATCACTTTGATCATGATCATTATATGATCATTAAATAATGATCATTAGTAACTTAGTTCACATGGTCCGGTTTATCTCAAATTTCTCATTTTGCAATACTTATAAGTGAAGTTAAATTTATATAAGAGGGTTAAAAACTAAATATACATTTTTAGATTTTTTTTCTGTTGCTTTTTTATTTTTTTTTCGATTGTTAGTTATTAGTTGTATTTTTTCCTGTTTTATTTTGTAAATTTGTATTCTGTCTGATTTACTTCCTGTTTCCTTCATCCAGTCGTTAATGTTCAGACCTGCTTCTGCTCCCAGTCCCCCTTCCTTCACTGCCCGTTCATGTCAGTCTGCCCTGTTTCATGGTCTTTTTATGTATTTGTTCAATTCCTTGTGTTCCAGTTTTCATAGTTTGGTGAGATTAATCCCCGGTGTTCCTACTTTTTCAGCGTTTTCTGTTTTAATCAAATGGTCTTTGGACATCCGCCTACTTCTGTCTCTGTGACTGCAGAGTCCTTCCACCTTGTGTCTTAAGTCCAACCCTTGGCACTTAACAACTCTTTAAATATGATTAAGCCTGATTTAAACCAGTGTTTGTTTGGACATGTTTTCAGGTCAATATTGTTCCATAATTTAATCAAAATAGTAAATAAAAAGGAACTAAAATGGAACTTCAGGTTATCAAGAATATCAGTTAAATCATCTGGATCTTTAACTCTTGAGGATGTTTGTGATTGATAAACAGGCTGAACTGAAGGCTTTACTCGGCCTGGTTGTAACTCAACAGGAGATGGGTCGTAACAAGACGAATTTCACGCTGGACTCCTGAGAACCACAAAGGAAGCAGGTTAATAACTGTGAAGCACCGCTTTAGTTCTTTCATCTCTCTGGTTGCAACAGAGGGAAATCTCCGTAATCATAAAGGGAATGTTTTGGATTCCTCGACACCAACAAATTTATTTATTTAGCTGTTCTTACGTATTTTGACCCAGCGACATTTCAGCTGCTTCATCCAGTTAATTCATTATTATTTTTATTGGTGCATTTAACCTGAATTATTTTTTGTCTGTTTTATTTACACTGCATTTTCTTCGTCATTAACCTTTTTGTGCTTTTGAGAGTGAACAAACCTCTCAGGTTGGATATTTGCTTTTCTAAGTTTTCTCGCAGGTGTGTGCTGTGAGCTGGGCAGAGATCAAAGAGGACTAAATATTTTAAGCCTCCCCTGCGTGCTTGCTCATCATGATGCTCCAGACTCTAAACATCTCCAGCTGATGTAGCGGCTGAATGTGGCAGAGCGGTGTATAGTGGGAGATAATGTCTCCAGTGTAGACCAGAGCTGGTGGAAACATGTTTTATTCTTTTAACCGCTCGTAGCTGTCGCTGTGTGCCTCGCCTTCCTGTCTCCATCATGTGGGCTCATACTGTATGTGGTGTGCATCCGCTCCAATGTGGAGCGTGGCAAATGAAATTAATGGGAGTTAATTGGGGCAGAAACGAGCAGCATGCTGAGACTACCCCCCCTTCGTTTTCTGTACCCCTCTGCCCTGATCCCTCCTGCTCTACAGATGTGTGGGAAATCACAGAGGAGCGAGAGCATGATATGCAGCAGAAAAACCTCCATCCTCATTAAAACTGCTCGTATCAGGTCCACGAATTCAGACTTGACTACTGGCAGCGCTCTGAAGTTGATGCATTTACACCATTACGTAGAAAAGTTCATGTAGTTACCTGTTAATTTCTTTCCCCTGCAACAGGTGAAGGGACTCAGGGAAGGATGAAGAGATCAGACCCACGGTGGGTACCTGCAGCCACCAGCTGAGCCGGTGTTACAGCAAAATCTGTGACCCATCAGGACGCTTCCCAGACTGTCCTTATTCCAGCACTATGCTGGTTACACTGGGACAATGTTTGCAACATATTTGCGGATATTTTATGAAAGCCAGCTTCATGTGGAGCAATGAAGAAAGAAACTAACAGTCTGTAAACATTCAGCTACCAGCAGCTGCTGATTCCAGCTGACGTTAGTTCACCCGACTCCTCGCTGATCTCAGGTCATTTTCACATCAAGCTCTAAACACAACATATAACATTTTCTTACCGGCTCACTGGGAAAATGAGCCGTGCCGCATCTGCTTTCAGTCCTAATTAAAGCTGAAGCTGCCTCCATGAGTCCTAAACATATATGATGTACATCCGGCTGCTGCCTGCTTCTGCAATAACATCACAAGATGCTGCTGATATATTATTTTTCCTCTTTGTGACACTTTTTAGCAGCTTTCTGTGGTTCTTGGTCACTTGCTGGTTGCGGAAGAATCCAGTAAACAACAGCTGATTGAACCACGACTGTCTTCTTCCTTTATCGGTGATGTCAAGGACCAACATTCAGCATCACATCCGTAAGACTGCGCGGGAAATTTGGACCCCAAACTGCAGTGTATTCTGCAACACAGCCTGTTCAAAGTAACGGAGAGATACGTGGGTGGGCTCATTCCTTTTGGTTTTTAACGCTTCATCACCCATTACTATTAAAAACTGCACATGCATGTTTATTCTTTTCCAAAGCCTGCCCCTGGGCACTTTAAAATGGCTTAAATGTCCACTATACATGAGAGATTTAGCAGAACTTGAGCATAATGAAAGTTGGGTGTGTTAATCTCTGCACACTGCCTATAAACAGCTTTTCATGCAGATCACTAACGGACAGACTGTCGGTTTATTTGGTGCCATTATTCACTTATTCATCGTGATTTTGTAGTTTTTTCTCACTACTTTGCTTCTGGAGAATAAAAATAAATGATTCTATAACAAATATGGCTGAATCTGGTCTGGGAAGAAGTTAAACTCCGCCGTTGTCCTCGCTGGGAGCTGTCCGCTTCCTCTGGTGCTGAAACCTGATGTCGGCGCTTGTTTTCAGCCGCCTTGCTCTCCGCTACAACTCTCAGTGATTTAGATCCTGACTGGGGTCACTGAGCATCTCTGTATGCAGCCCGGCACTCTGAGACAGAAAGCATTTGCATATCCTCTTTCTCTGCTCTCCACCTCCTACAACTGTGCAGCTGTTGTCGCTGTCAGATGATGAGGGGGGAGGAAGAAATGGTGAAAACGAAGAGGAACGAAGGAAACAGGGCTGGAAATGATAAAATATCGGACTGGGAAAGGGGTGATGGTTGCTGCACAGGGTCTGAATAACATTAGCAGCTGCTTTCTGAGGTGACAGGTTAAGATGGATGACGGAGAAAGAAAAACAAAGAGGATGAGATTTTCAGGAACGTACGTTATCAGAACAGAATAAGTCCAAATGTGATGTGCATGGGCTGTGTCTAATTCTTAGCTGTTGATTGAAATGAGAGAGCGGAGAGAGGGGAAAGGTAAAGGCTGGAGGGATATTGTATGAACGAGGGCTACAGGATCAGAATCCCAATGCGCCTCATTTCAGACATGAAGTGAATGAAAGAAGCTGTTTAGAAATGCAGCAGCGCTCCTTCAGCAGAGAAACCAGCCCTCACACGGAGGTTCAGCAGCTTTAGGGTGACCTCAGCCGCGTGACTGTCCCCGTTCAATTTATCAAAAAGCAAAGAAACATTTTACTCTGTGGTAGTTAAGAAATGGTCCCCACTGAGGAGTGTGCCATAAAACTGACTCAGGATCAGATTTACGGTGTAATCATCTGCGGAGGGAAAATGGCAGCAGCACCTTCTGTCCGTCCAGAAATCTTTAAGCTAACCCCTCACCTTTATTTTAACCAGACCGAAGAATCACATTTATCTTTAACGTGGATTTATAAAATGAAAAACGTATTTATATGCTCACTGGCTGCTTTATTAGGTACACATAAATAGCCAATCAGATGGCAGGAGCTGCTTGTTAGACGTGGTGAAGATGAGGAGCTTCAGGATGAGGAAGAAAGAGGATTGATGTGACTTTGAACGTGGCAGGGATTTTCACTCACAACAATCTCTATGGTTTCCAGACAAAGGAGAAACATCCAGAGCAGCAGTTGTCTGGACAGAGATGGGGCAGACTGGTTGGAGATCATAGAAAGCAACTGGAAGTCCAATAAGCACTGGTTCCAACCAGGAATATCATCTGAACACACGACACATCCAGCCTTAAAGCAGATGGGCTCCAGCAGCAGAGACCACACGGGGTTTCCCTCCTGTCAGCTAAGAACAGGAAACTGAGGCTACAATTCACACAGACTCAGCAGAACTGGACAAACTGGTCTGATGAGTCTCCAGTTCAGCTCCACATTCAGATCCTGGAAACATCATGAAAGCATGAATCCATCCAGCCTTGGATCAATCACTTTTCGGGCCCCTTAGTCTTAACCCTTTTTTGTTTTCTACCAACAACTTTACCAAGAATGAAGCATTTCTGAAGGAAAAAGAGGTTTAAACTAGAGTGGAGCTGAAGACGGGGATGGTGAATATAGCTCAGAGTGTGAGGCTAAATTTACTCGTTTACATGCTTCATGATCCAGAAGCATCTAGAGAAAATAAAAGATTTTCAGGGGTTTGAGGAATTTCAACCTAATAAGTCCGAGATGAGTGCATTTTATTTCCAATTTTTCTTCTTTTTATTGATCAGTTATATGAGGACTGACTGCGGCTGATTGTTGGCGAGTAAATCTGTAAACATTGTTCACCATTTTTTATTATCAAGCATGAGGAAACCCACACAGAAAAACGCTCCAAGCCGGCGAAGTCGATCTAAGTTGCAGTTTAAATCAGAGCAGATAAAAAAGATCCACTCTGACACTTTTCTTCTCATACGAGTTGTTAAAAAGGGAAGATTTCTTTCTATTTCGCTTCCAGAAAGCCACACTTTCGGCTTTGTAATGTTTTTATTCTACCTGGTAATATTCAAAGAACTGGATAATATGATGGCAATATGATAAAAGTGTAATTTTACAAACTACTTTACTCTTTAAACAAACTTTTTAAATGCGTCAGTGCTACTCTTTTACGTAGAAAGGTTGGGGATTAAAATGAGTTGTCAAATTTTTAAGATGTGTACAGCTTTTCTACTTTAAGGTGTCCTTGGAGGTGCCTTTTTAAAACCTCTGATCCCAGCAGGGATGAGAAGCACCTGATGTAATAATCTACATAAAAATGATCCTCCGGGCGTTCTGCTTTATATCCCTGCTGCTCGAACACTGCAGACACTTTCAGAAGTTGCTTCCTGGCGCCGGTGCTGCTCAGACCGGTTCTACCCGACCCGTTTCAAGTCGGTCCTGGTTGAAATCAAAGCTGCCTCCCATTTTCTTCCGGAGCACAGAACATATTCAGGAGTGAGAGA
>JAVQJG010106892.1:0-22510 GCA_036024015.1 Craterocephalus amniculus | reverse complement strand
TCATGAACGTAAAGCTGAGCTTTTAAAGCTAAAATGTTTTTTTTGTACCAGGCTGTAAACATGTTTCATTCTGCTGGAAAGTTGCTCTTTTTACCATGAGAGTCTATGGGGATTGGCTCTGCCAGCCCCTAGAGGAGGAGGGGGGAACTGCAGTTTTCCACACTTCCACATAGACTTCTCCAGACTGCTGCTTGCTTGGTGCACCTTGCCTCTTACCTTGTAGCAGCTGGTTGGACTCCAGCCCCTCCATCACCCTGGATTGGATGAAATATATAGACAAGGAATGGATGAACCATTGTTTGATAATTTCACCTCTTCTTCACAAGAGCCCACAGCACAGGATACATGTGTAGTTAAGGATCTTGGTACGCCATAGAAACCATCAATATTAGCATGCAGGATACCAAATGTAGAGGAAGTCAGCCGAAAGACAAAAGAAAGTTCAAACCTCAACAATAATGTGTGCATGTAACAAAAACATGACAACCCTTTTGTCCACTTTACATCTAATTTCTTAATTTCTTCTGGTGAACCACACAAACAGTGGACAGAGTCTGCTCATCACAAAGGGTACAATTAGGAACTCTGTCCAGTTGAGGGATACAACATTTCTGCGGTTGAGTTTGCATTGAAGCTCTACCTCCCAAATGAATCAGACCTTTTAAATAACGTATCCCACTCCCCATCAGAGCTGTGGCCGCATCAAGAGTTACTAAAAGAGAAGAGGAAACCCACGAGGATGAAGAAAACTGGTTCATTTATTGGTTGACGCAGGACGACTTCTGTTTCCACCACATACAGAACATGGAGCTGCACCAGATGCTCGTGGTTTCAGCCTGACCAGACTCTATCAGAACTTTTACAGAGCTAACATCCGACCCTGAACCATCATCCCACACACGTATGTTTTAGTTGTATTTACCCACAATCCACTTTACTGGTGTGAATCCACCCAAAGATGTCTGTCTCATCACTGTGGGATAGAAACTCAGCTAGCAGCCAGAGTAGCAAAGAAGAAAGTCGCCAATTCAAAATCATGCCTTACATTTGCTGTTTTGTGGTCAAACATTTTATTCCACTGCAAATAAAAACTCTCCTAATGTGTCCTCCTCTGACTCTGCCTTTGTTTAAAATGTAACATTATGGTCCTGGGAATTTCAGATGTTACTTTATTTTATATTTTAAACATTGTGTGGGCTCCTGTGCCATTTAGTGTTCAACAGGTAGGTGAGAAAGTGGGCCTGGGAGGTGGCGAAATTGGGCCATTTCCTCTTTCTTTTCTTTTCTTTTTCTCTCTCTGTCCCTTTCAGTCAGGTCCAGCATTAAGATGCCAATTTAATAAATATTTTGTATTCTCAATACACAGTATAAAGCTCTGCTTGATAAAGTAAAATTGCTCAGGACAAAACAGCAGCCAGACAACCTTTCTGCTTCTACAATGCTGGACAAGAAAGGTTAAAAAAAACCTTATGAACTCTGGTGGATTTTTTAAGTTTACACATCTGAAGAGTAAAGCAAGGAAGCAGCTGTTATGCAGTAATGTTACCATAATTAGTATCGAATAAGAGGACGTTTGTTTTAAAACCAAATTCATAGCACATAGTGTGAAACGTACATTCAGTCAAAGAAGAGTCTCAAACTTTCAACTTAAAATTATTTATTGTACATAAAAAATAACAGCATGTTACCAGGAGGCAGAATTTACTCATATTAGGCTAATTGCATTAAAAGTTATGTTTTTTGTATTTTTTAAATGTGTTTCAGGGAGAACATTGTACGGGAATTAACAACACAAAGTGGAACAGGATTCCTACACCAAGGAGAAACTACAACTTCCTTTAAGAAAAACAAAGAAAAAAATCCCTCATTTGGCCATTTTGGCACATGGTCATCTTTTTTTTCAACATTTATTTGCTTAGAAAAAGTTTGCTATTAAAATAGCATTAAGACAGCATTGAGTAAATATAACAAATGAGATTGTAATGGATAACTTTTCCAGGTGGTGTGAGCTCAATATTTCATGCTGCATATCTGAGATTTAAGACTTCTTCTGTTTAAAGTAGCACTTGAATTTCACTGTGCCATAAAAACGCGTCTAACACACGTATTTCTAAGGTCAGAAAGTTACATAGTGCTACTTTAAAGATGCCATGTAACATAGATGAATGTTGTTTTATGATCCAGTGTTAACATGAATGATGCTCTGAATCTGGGTCTACATGTTGGTTGTAACTAACTATGCAAACAGCTGATTGACAAGTCATTGGGCCAATAGGCTTAGCAGGCTGAGGTTAAGGAGAGGTCACAAGGTCTTCTGAGATATACATAGTGCTCTGCTCTTCTACCTCTTTCCACTGCAGCGAGCAAGGCACAGGTGAAGACTGATTATAAAAAACAAAAAAATAACAATAATAACAGATGGAATACAATTAAGTGAAAAGGTTCCACATATTTAGAAGCTGAGTGCAGGGTTGCTTTGTTTTCTGTTGGGTTTTTTCCTGGGTCAGTCTGGGTCCAGGTCTGGGTCTGAGGAAGGCCCGAGGTCTCAGGTAGGAGTGCTGTAAAGATGCTACTGCTGTGCTTTCTTTGCTAG
The DNA here is from genome assembly GCA_036024015.1 of Craterocephalus amniculus. Classification (NCBI taxonomy): domain Eukaryota; kingdom Metazoa; phylum Chordata; class Actinopteri; order Atheriniformes; family Atherinidae; genus Craterocephalus; species Craterocephalus amniculus. The sequence continues at coordinate 19,917 of JAVQJG010106892.1, read as the reverse complement.
AGCCTCGGCCTCCTGCAGAGGAACAGGAAAGGAAGAAAGAGAGCGGGTTTTATTAAAATGGAGGATATTGGTTTATATAGAGGAAAACCCCACTGTTTCTATGGTAACTGGCACACTTCTCCTCACTTCCTGCTGTGGCCGAGAGGAGGCGCCAGAATGCAGGGAGAGATGAAGGGCCTGCTGTGGTGTTAGGACGCCATAAACACAAGTATTATGCAATATGTGTGACTTGTGTATGAAAATCACACTGTGAGTACAAATATATATTTAGACAGACATGCCTGCAGAGGAGTTCAAAGACACAAACATGAATATGCGCTAATGTCCTCATGAAATCACCTTTGAACCCGGGGGAGCAGTCAGACCCAGAAATGCGTACACAGCGTTGTCTTCTCTGGCATCGAAGAAGGCCTCATAGTTCTGGAAACAACAACAGAAGAAGTTTAGCTTTGCTAAATCCTGACTCAGGACATGAGCCGCTGCCCTGAAGGTCTCGGATGTCCATCTGATAGGGCGGCATTGTTTCATAACAAGCGACCAAAACTGACCAAACCAACACATTCCCCCTTTTTCTGTGTGGCGGGGCACCTTCGCTCTCATTCCTGATCCTGTTCTCCTTCTCACTCCTTTGTGTTTCCTCCTGTTTCTCCCACACACACAAACATTTCTCACAGCGCCCTACAGCTGCAAACATCCTGGGAATTGGCTCTTTGTCTGTGAAATTCAATACGGCCCGTCCTGCATGTCCAACTTCACATCCAGCCCTCACGCCGAACGCCCTGTGTGTGTGTAACAGGAGAAAAACTAAATTCTGAGGAGCGCCATAGGTCGGATTTAGAAATGCCGGGGTCATGGGTTTCCCCTACTATCAGTTATTTGAATGCAGGAGTGATTTAATCAAGAGAAATGCTGATGGACTAGCAGATTTCAATGGACTGTACTTGTATAGCGCTTTTCTACAGTCACAGTCACAGACCACTCAAAATGACAAATCTCATTCACCCATTCATACCCATTCACACAGCACCTATATTGATACATACTGGGTGCTTAGGAGCTTACATTCACTCACATTCATACACCCGATAGGAGGGAGGCAAGGTAGGGCTAAATACTTAATATTTAATACTTCGACATATGCCGGAGTGGAATCGAACCGCCAACCGGCTTTATCCACTGAGCCACAGCCGCCCAGGTCAGAGATCTCGGAGATCTCTGATCCTTATTTTGACTGATTTTATCCCTGAGTATTGAAACTTCATTGTTTTCATCGACTTTGTTTGCTGATCATCATTTAAGGGTTTGAGTAAAACCTCGAATAATCATTTAAACCCCGTAAGCCAGGTTCATGTTGCACGATTTTCAGCCTAATCTTTACGTTGCAGATCCATTTTGGATAAATCAAACAAATAGACTTGAACTGAGTTGTGCCTGCTTGCAGCTGGAGGTCACCAAGAGCGTTTCTAAAGGCTTCATAGTTGAGATTTGTGAGGCACCTCCCAGACTTCGACCCAGTATCTGTCACGCTAGATATTTTGTAGTGATTAGCGGGGGAGGAGTTCTTCAGCGAAGACTTGGAGTCAGTGAAAGTGAAAGTGAGACAGATGGGTGAAAGGAAACCCAGAAAAAAAACAACAAACCGTTTGGACTCTGATGTTCCATCACGGGGAGAGAAGGCATGGAGACTAATGCTCAACTAGATGAGCAAAACAGACCGAATCGCTACTTTATTATCGCTTTCCATGCTACTTATATTAAGTCAGCCTTGTAAAAATAGTGTTAGTGTTTTAGACATGTACTCTGAGGACATGAGGGACCAGGTGTGGAAACATAAATCCAGCAGCAATGAAGATCTTGTAGTGGGAACTTGGCTTCAAGTTTACATCGGAAGCTTTATTTTTTACACTGGTAGGGCCGGGCGGATCGATCCAATTATCAATTATATCGATACCAAGACTAGTATCGGTATTGATCAATACCAGCATGACGAATGATAGTTTTCTTGTAGAGGACTTTGGGGGCAAAATAGGCTAAAATATGAATATAGCCAATATAATAGCAGGTTTTAGTCAACATGTATGTTGACTTTGTTTTTCTCAAATTGTGTGAGATAAAAGGGAATAATGGAGTTATGTTAATATTTTGTTACATTGTTGATGTTCATTTATTTTGTTTACAATTTCTCCTCTACTGTTCATTTTGTTGATTAAAACGCTTCATTTGACAAAGCAACTCAAAATTTCTCTACTTGGCTTGTTTCATCATATCCTTAGAAAAGCTAACTTTACACTAGCAAGAATCAAAGAGTACATTCGGAAGTGAAGCAACTTTCAATTCAATTATCTTTTTTTGTATTGCGCCATTCACAACTGCATCATCTCTGAGCACTTTACAGACAAATCAGTTTGATCCTATTCAATGTGACCCAATCAGCATTCAAACGAGCCATTGCACAAAAGTAATAGCTTAGGCTGCATTCCTCTGTGTTCAGAGAAAAAGACCTTGAAGAACTACATTCAGAAAAGATAAATCAGTAAAAATAAATCAAATAACTGATCAAATAAAATTCCACTGAATTTATTTCTCATGCCACTCGGGCTGCAGGACGCATGAGTTATATTGGTAAACAAGTATTGTCATTCTATAAACTTATTTCCCCAGATTTTGATTTCCTTAATGTAAACTAATTTTACTTTTCTTATCTTAAACTTGCTTCATCAAGTTTATTGATCCAAACTATTGTCACATGTTACAATGTCAACTTATCTATATAAACTCTTCATATTTAAAGGGACACTGTGTAACATTTGGCCACTAGGGGGCTAAACCCGTAACTTCCCACTAGCTGAATGACATTGTTGCAAAATTAAACAGTCTTTCTTTTTTTTGGGCTCGTCAGACAGTGTCTTCACCTTCTTACTTTGTTCAAATTTGGCCAACTTTAAATAAAAAAGTAGCATGAAGCTCAGCCTGCTGTGTTTATAGCTAAAGAGCAAAGTGCTGCAGGTCACATGATCCATGAGAGACGGATCCGATCCTGCCAAGTTGCATTGTCTGGTTTCTGCAGAGGACAGCCCCCTCAGAGTGCCGACGTGTGTCAAACATTGCATCGACCCCAGAAAACATTCATTAACATTCACATTATGCTGATAATGCGGTCAAAAGTTTAATTTTGGGGTAAATTACAAGTTTAGATCCCCTAGTGGCCAAAAGTTACACAGTATCCCTTCAAGGCTGCATGGTATTTTGGGGAAATTGTTTCAAATATGAAAACAACTGGCCACATTTACATGATTAATTAATTTAGGATTAAAGTTAATTCTGCTTTAAAGATGAAGAATGAGTATGTGAACACTTAATTCTTCTTTAAAGAGATGAAATATAGCCATTCTATTAAAGAAATAAAACACTTTCTCCGTAAATCATATACAGTGTATTCTTTTAGTGTTGTACTATCCTTTACCGCTCCTCTGCCAATTACATATTCTTCATCTTCAGGTGCCAATGAAGACGCTCTAAGGTCTATAAAGAAATGAAACATGCAGTAACTCCGCATTAGAAGAGCAGAGCTCTCCAAGTGAGGATGACTATCACCTTCCCAAGAGCACAGCTCTTTTAGTTTAACTTGGATGAACTAAAACATTGACAGTCATCATTTAGATTCATTTTATTTGAAGCCAACAAAGCAAACTGTCTTCAGTGTATAACAAGCTAACATGTTAGCATCCAACTTACACATGATGCAACAGTTTAAATGAGAGGTTCTACTATTAATTTTCTATCCAGCTTCAGTCTCTAGAAAAATCTTCCACTCGTGACTCCTGCTGAAAGTTTTGAGAGATTTAACGATGAATCAAAAAATCTTTACAAGCAACCTTTAACCTAAACATGCTCAGAGAGAGTCATTCAGTCTGTGGAGTTTATGAGGGATGAGCAGTCTGATGAGGAGCTCACACTCATGCAGGTGAAGTAATTATTAATCAAAGAAAATTTTAAAAAACACTTTTTTTCTTTTCCTAAGTATTTAAAACCTACTAGATGTGTTTTGTGTGTGCTGAATGTTCTCAGTGGTCGCCGTTTGACTGATATAGCACCTGATTGGCCGCTGTTTGGACAACCCTGTCCCTGGATGCTGTGTGTGCTCATCTCACCCCGCAATATTTGCTTTCATTGAATATCTGTGGGGGGAGAGGGTTCCCCGTGGTGGGCCTGGACTCCTCCGGGATATTCTCTCTCATCCACTTCCTGTTGGCTTCGTTGGCTGCGATGTCACACTCCTCGAACTCGATCTTATTGGCCGCCAGGAAGCCCATCACATCCTGCTGCTGCTTTTTAATCTGCATGCGGGGGAGACGAGACAGGGTGTCAGAGGGGAAGTTGTCAGTTATAGCCACCAGTTAACGTTACAGCTATACAAGGAAACAGATGACAAAGCCCTTGCAGTAAAAAGAAGGAAGCTTCTTTTCCGCTGCGAGAAACGTGGCTGTAAATCTCACCGACGGCTCTGCTGTTACCGAGTTACCACTGTCATGCTGACAAGTGGATAAAGTGATACATGAGTATTGAAGAGGGCGAACTTGAGAAAGGCTAAGTAGGGACATGCTGTGTTTTATCTGGTCCATGTAGGGAGGGGGTGAGCAGCTCAGGTTTGGGCACCAATTACACCCAATATTATGTCACAGGAATAATTGGCTCCATTTATGTGACATACTGGGACTATTTCCAACACAGCACAGGCTCTGGCACTTTCATGTAGGTGTGATCAGACAAATATTCTGTGGCTCTGCATTCATCTTCGCCTCATTTGTGATCTTATAGCCAAAATAAAGAGATAGAAATTTTAAAAATTCATCTCATGCTTTAGGTTTCAAGCTGAACAAACCCAAAAACAGACTCACAGACAGATAATGAAGCAGTTACAGAATACACAAGATAGCGTGTTCTTCTTTCTTCAGTATGAATCTCTTTAAAAGAGTGTATGTGTGTGTGTGTGTGTGTGTGTGTTTGTGGTTCATCTGTGATCCAATGAGCTCTCAGGGGTGTGTGTGTAGGAAGGAGGATGGCCCTACAAGGCCAGACGGAAACAAGCTCCTCTGGGACTGGAGAGGAGGTAACTGGTCAAACACGAGCCAAATAAGGCCTTCTGCAAGGAGACATACACGTCCAGCCGCAGCTGCACACACACGCACCTAAAACCAAACTAAACCTGCTTCAATGCGAAAGCAGAACTGGGATCGATTTCTCATCCTCCTGTCAGCTCTGACGCCCCCATGCGAGGGCTCCTCCCAGCTTTATGGCACACGGATGAGTCTGTGGATCATTTAATAGCCGTGGGCATGTAAATGAGGAAGCTGACAACGCCGGAGAGATTAGCTGTGCTACTATTTGAATCGGTTAATGTTAGTTGGACTAGAAGAGGGCAAAGTCTGAAAAAGCAGCGATCTCTCCCAACCTGCTGCTGGACGCGACCAAGCGAAACACCGCAGCTCTCTCTGTCTCTGCAGCCGCATTGACAATCTTTTCTCTGGAAGAATTCTGCACTGCCTTCCATATCTTGCTCCTCATTTCCGTCACATTTGGCCTGTAAACAAATGATTAGCCTAATTCCAAAATGCTGCACCAACACACTCAACATCAGGCTTCTGCATTCTGGCCATTTCCCTAACAAGCCTGCATTGTACAGTTGCCAAGCAAAATTAACTGGTCGGACAAACTGGCCACATGCCATCTGTCCGTTGCTCTAATTGCACAGTGGGAACTCCCAGCTTTGCCCATTGGAAATGCTCTCTGGTGTCCAGTTTTGAATTAAGCCCCTAGTGATCATAACATGGAAGAAAATACTGTTCCTGTTCCAAGTACTCTTCTTCTCTTGTCTAAAACAAAATCACTCCATTTCTATTTCTCTGGAATATTGCCCAGGCATGTTCTCTTAGAGAGGAGTGAATTGGAGAAAAAGTGAATTTGCAAACAGGAAAAAGCTGCAGGTTTGAAGATTTCCATGAGCCAAGCCTTGTTCTTATGCATCTGGTGCTTTTTGTCTCAACAACATGCAAATAAAAAACTGAAAAGAACATGATGCAAATGTAGAATAAGGGACCGTATCTGTTTTGTTTTTCTCTTTTGTTTTATTGTGTCTACATCTGGATCAAGCAGTAACTGATGGTGTTTCAGAGCCAGAGATAATGATATTATACCTCGGGCTGGACATGAAATCAAATTTTAATCGTGATAAAGATATTGCCTTCTCACAATCATAAAAACACTTCAATACAAGAAAAATGATTAAAGTCACATGTATGTAACAGAAATGCATATAGTATGGGTATTCTTTTTTTAATCACTATTATTATTTTAATATATTATTATTTTACTCCTTCACTTGTTTCTAATTTATTTACAGCTGTTTTAAAAAAAAGTTATATTTGAGGTTGAGTTTTGGTGGTTCAATAAACACTTTTTATAAGTCGATGAATAATCGTTCACATTAATCGTGATTTCAATATCAGTCAAAATAATTGTGATTATTATTTTTGCCATAATCATCCAGCCTTATTATAGCCCAGCTCCATTCCTTCAGCTGCTTCTATTTCTGAGCCCAAGGTTTATTATTGCCACTTGAAAGTTATTTTCTTGAACTTCTGTGATGTTGCCTCCAATAGGTGATATGGTTAACTCATCCTGGGAAATATTGCAATATCTAGTGTCTGAACTCACATTTATGTCTGCCAGATGATGAAGCCTGATGCTTTTTGCAATCCTGCGATGATTCCAGCAGCAAAATATCAGAATTTATATCAATTAAACTTTGAATTTAATTCAGACAAGCGAACATTTAGCACACGGAACGACCAAACTCAGTAAAACACTGACCCTGCTTGTTGGCACTTTTACAAATGGCTTTTTTTTCTCAGTGCCTGTTCAGCACAGGAGGCATGTGCCCTCGGTGCATGTCTCCGTCCTGTTTCTAAGGAAGGGAAATGGGCACAGCGGAACAGCTAAACCATCAACACTGTTTATTAGCAGACTCTGATAACCTGACGGCCGTGTCTGTGTGGTCAAAGAAAAGAGAAGTGGCCAACCCTTTCTAGCCCCCATACACCATGAGCCCTGAGCATGTTAGCATCCTGATGTTAGCTCTTTCTCAGCTAACAGCTTAACAACCACTACTACAGATTAGAGTTGCCAGCTGCAGACATGTAAACCCACTTTACGATTCAGTGCTGGTTTGTGTAGCTTTTTAAATTAAGAGAATTAAGAATAAGGGGAATTAATGTTTTTATGCATGTGGAAGCATGCAAAGCCACACCAAGCTAACAGCACAACAGGTTCTGATGCTAACTAGGTTAAGTCCTGACTTGTTAAAAAGGCTTCAGGGAATAACCACAGCAGAGATATGTGTAAAACAAAAGTAAAAATGCTCTTTGAAAATGATTAAATATTTTCAGTTTAACTATTAGAAGCAGATTCCTTCTTGTTTGTGCTTCTGCAGGAACTGCAGCTGATTGTTCATGTTAACAGTTCATTATAAACATTGTTAAACTGCTAAGGTAGAAAATGATTGAAGGTTGGCCATATATGCAACAGTTCTTTGTCTCTCAAACAAAACAGAGGAACGGAGTGTCACTGAACTGAAGCCAGGAGTTTATCAAGCTAGCATGCAAATGAGTACTACACACTTCTGTAAGCAACCGACAAGCCATCTTTCTTTGTTCGCTTTGATTCCTATGCTTTTTGGCAGAGTGAACACAGATCAACCACCAAAAGCCCCAAAAACAAGAGTAGCCTTCATTTCCTTCAGTTTCACTCATTTTTTAAAATAGCAGCAGGTAGCTGCAGCAGGTGGATTTCTGCTGTGTGCAGCACCAACACGGTGCCGTGCGAGAGGATTCAGCTTGTCTACGGCGTTCTTCACATCCAGTTAGACTTAGCTTTTAATGATTTAAAAAAAATTAGAGGTTGCCATAATGAAATGCTGACATTTAATGCTCCTAGAAAACATCTACCCCGCCTTAAATGTTATACAGATTACTGCGCCCATCAGGACTTTCTATAATACATGTACTATGTGGCACATTAGATTAGATTTTGAGATTTGGGACTGTACAGATTCTCCAACTTTCAAGATCAGAAGTTTAATTTCAAGGGTTTTTACGGCAGTTTTCCAGCTAATAATCTTTTTACCATTATTTTTCAAAGTAAATACTAACACAAATTTTATTAGCTGGGGACCTTATCTGGTTTGTATCTTATCAAGACCATAACCTGCACCACCTAAGGAATATATGCTGATATTAGATGCCACTGTGTCTGTATGTCACAGAGTACGGATTAGCATGTAAAACGATCCAGAGTCATCCAAAAATCACAATTCAGAGCTAAAAGAAGTCGATTCAAAGTTCTCCCATGTTGCAGTAGATCATCCCTGCCTGCGTCATAATTTTTGAACAACAAGAGCCTGAGTCAGCTGGAGCTGTGGGAGAAAAAGTCTGCATCCTCATGTCCTGTGGTTTACATTCCATGTCATCACGTGAGAGCTGTGGTGGGCAACAAACTCCGATCCAGACCTGATCAATCCCGGAAAAAGGTCAAAGCACTGGCATTAGCAGCTGCTCCACCATCACAGGCATTGATCCGATGGACTGTATCCACAACACAGACTTGGATCAATAAGGTAGAGACCGGTTTAGTCCGTGTTTCTGACCCTCAGTGTGGGGGGTCAATTCATGTTCATTTCAATCAGGTGGAAAAGAAAACATTTAAACTGGTTCCAAACAATGTTCCACATAAACAAGACTAAATGATCTTTCTAAATGATCTTTCTAATCTGCATGTGGCCCAACATTTAAATCTACCCTGAGAGCTAAGGGAAATGGGAATCCACCCCAGCCCTGTGTGTTTGGGAGGGATAAAGGTTTGTCTTGATTAGATCAAGTCTGATTTCTACTGAAAACAGTCGCTTACTGGAATTTCACCAGCAGCGCTAGCCTCCACCCAGTTCTCAGCTCAGTCAGCAGCATTACAGCATTGTTACAAAAGAGTCTTACACGGCTCCACTGGCTGGAATTCCTCCTGCTGCCTATAGGTGAAACAACAACAAGCAGCCGATTAACAAATGAATGAATAGAAGTCAGCAGCTGCATAAACTGGGTCAGAGCTATTAAAAATCAAGCCTGAGGCCTATCGACCCGAAAGTAAGGAGAGGTGCAGCAAATCCAACCTGCTGAGAGGCGAACATAAACATTAGTAAATCACATGCATAGTCTCCTATGTTGACATTGTGGTAGTGAGGGAATTGTACAAAAGAGCAGCTGCAGTGCATACATGGAAATGAGGGAGTTAATGGGCTGTTCACTTGCAAATTTCATACCTTTGTCCATAGACATCATTTCACTTTCAAGTTATTCCAGTACCTTAAGTGTACATATACAGCTGCAGGTGTGTGTTAATGCATTTACGTTAAACTCCTAGTTTGTTTCTCAAATGTGGCCTTCATGTAACCTGAGAAATGTGTGCCTCTTCTTCCAAAACATGCCGTGTAAACAATTCCAGAGAAAATAAATCATACTAAATACTAAGGTAAAGTCAAAGATATTTCTTAGTTGTATAACCTTTTCTTTAAAAAGCCATTAGGTACCTTTATATAAGATACACAACACTTCTTTCTTTATGGGGTCCAGATAGAACAAAGAGACCACCCTCCACTAGGGCTGGGACGACGCATCGACGTCATCGATTACGTAAATACGTCGACGCGAATTTTATGCACCGACGCGTCGTGAATGACCTCATATCAAAGATGGTGGCGTCCGAGGGAAACCCAGTCGCTACTAAAGCAACAGAAACACACAAAAAAGTCGCTGTCTCTTCCAAAGTCTGGGGATATTTATCACGGTTTCTTTACTGTCAGCGACCCGGCCCTAATAATTATAATTATATCATTTGCAGCGTCCTGTAGAGCAGCAGCGACTGTTAGTAGCTAACAGTTAGCTGCTTAGCTAAATAGCTAACGGTTCCCAAATAGCTAGCGGTTGCTTAAGATTTAGATTATTTGAAAATTTATTGTTAATTTAATAGATTCAAAGATTTCTTGTACTGCATCTTTTTGTTGAAAATAATCGATAGACTAATCGATAAATCGAAAAAATAATCGATAGATTAATCGAAGAAAAAATAATCGTTAGGGACAGCTAACGATTACCTCCACACTGTGTGGGACCAGCTTAGGGTTACAGAGAACTGTAACCCTATAAAAACCAACTTCACTGGTCATTTTTGCAAGCTGTTATTATGTCCATAATGTTTTTAAAATATGTGACGTAACCAAGAACAAAAGGTGCTTTCAAGTTTCTTAAAAGTAAAATGTATCCCCAACTCTGATCTTCTTCCAGCTGTAGCTTCTATCCACCACCCCTCCAACCTCCTGAGATGAACTTCGGGCAACAGAATTCAGTGCTTTCTAATATCCCAAACGTTACACTGTAAGTGTGTTTTGACTGCATACAATATCAGCCAATGGTTTGATTTCTTTTGCTGAATCACCCATGATTGTGCCTTCCAGTGTTTTGATATCCAGTTGCTGGCAGGTGATAAAACTAGATACACTGTGATGATCCAGGCTGGAACACAAAGTTGTGAAGTGGGATTTCTAAGCCTGAGGATGCTGCTGGGTAGTGACAGCTCCAGTAATGTACAGAATAAATGTCAGTCTGCCACCAAAAATTAGTCACAAACATATTTTTCAAAGGTCATAAAGTTACATAGTGCTACTTTAAAGTACAGTGAGGTAAAGTAGAAAGTAGCAAAGGACAAAAGGGCAAAGGATTTTTTGGCGAACACACTTTCTAACTAAATTCAAATAACATTTTCAAAGAAATGCAATGTTTTATGGCCTCTTGAGTTTTACAAAATGTAAGTTCATCTACTGAAATGTTGCGTTTGTGACGTATATTTCCAGAAGTGCTGCTGGCTTTGCTCTCTGGGTGTTGTGTTCTGGATATGACAACTATCATATCAGAGCTTATCATACTGGCCTGCAATTGTCCAGGTGGAGCATCTTACCTAATCTCTTTTTACCAAACATGCTTTACACATATCATCTCAGTCCTTCATGAACTATCGTATAAATTAAGCAGTATCACAGATTTAGTTTGTGCAGAGTTTGAACTCGTTGGAGCTTAATGTGTCTTGGTGACTGCTCCAGCCTGTCAGGTACCACATCCAGCAAGTCCCTCTACTTAGTTTCACACTGTCTGTCTTGTTCTGGGAGCAAAAGCTTTAAGTGTTGTTTTGGAAACACTCCTTGTCATCTTCCTGCTCTCGCATGCTGAATAACGGTGTGGCGGCTAACATAGCAGCAGTGCTGCTATGTGGAATGCAGTCACATTGTTGTGCACAGGATGCTGCAATCAGACTGCAAGCCTGGTAAGATCAGATTGATTCATCCACAATTTAGCTTTCAGAAGTTTACAGAAGCATGAAGATTGACCGGATGAGTCCCAATACATTCTGTAATGCGACTGCATATCTTTAAAACCAGAAACAAAGTTAGGAGCCACAGCAGACAGCATAACAAGGGTATAAAATGATGTCATAAAAGTTACGTTTATGACAATAGGTCCAAGTATGAGGAATTGCATTTGCGCTGATGTTATAAAGACAGATCAATGAGGAGTAATGCATCTTCTCCGGCAGCCTCCTGCACACTGATGGCCTTACTCGCTCTAAACTCCATCCACTCTGACTACCGGAAGCTCCTGTCATGCAAGGCTGCTTCAGATCCTTTGCAAATGTCATCTACCATAAGAACAATAAAGCAGCCCGTTGCTGTTCACATGAAGCATCTGTGCTTGATTTTTACGGCCCAGCGAGGGAGTTACCCAGTTAACATAACATTTAAACCACACTGCTTTTTCACATGAGCAACAGCTGTATCACTTCATTACCAGAATTCCTGGTTCAGCAAAGCTCTAACTTTAGGCTGAGTCCGGTACTCTGATCCTGGAGTGCAGCTGCTTGTCTACAAAGAGGCCCAGGAGAGTTGCATCATCGCCATCATTCCTCTGCTCTCTGGAAGAAGCTCGCCGCTTTTAAGTTAAAGATAACATTGAAGGATCATCAGCTTCCTGGGAAGCAAGATCCCGGCCGCCCTCCTGATGACTTCCTCTGCTGGCATCAAGTCACACGGCACACAAATAACGATTTTTTCTGTCTGTCAAAGAATTCAGCAAACTATTTCTCATTGAGTTTCTATTGCAAAGAAGTGTCGCTTCAGGAAGCGCTGTGACAAACCACAGCCCTGTTTCTGTCATCCTGCCTCACACTTCCTCTCTCTCTCTGTCTCTGATGAAGTTATTTTAAAATGGAGAGGAGAAAATGTTCTGAGAAACTCCAGCTGTGTTCAAAGAGCTTCTTGCTTACTGATGAGTCAGAGCTCCAGACTGAGGATGGCAGCAAGATGGACATCAGTTCAGTTCAGTAAAAGTTCAGCTACGCCTCTGAAAACCCTGGAAGCTGCAGATGCGATCAGCTGTAAAAGCCCGCTGGTAAGGCAGCCAAGCTTTCATCTTCCTTACCGAAGTGGATCCAGAGGACGATGCTATGTACACTTTGATCACCATGGTGTAATCCCCGATGCTGTCACAAATCCGGATGTAGACGGCTGCTCGCAGGCACTTTGCAGGCGGATGGATGCGCGCGGAGAAAGCCCAGCACAACAAGCACGCTCAGACGGATGGAAGACCGCACGTCTGATGGAAGCAGCGCAGACTATCTGCGCAAAAGCTCCTGCTCTCAGCTCTGGATGGAGCTTCGCATTCCTCCTCCGCCTCCCCGCCCCTTCTTCTGGTCTCTCCCTCTAACGCGCGCACACATACACACACGCGGAAGCACGTACGCGGACGCACACGGAGGCGATAGGCCTGTCAAGATGGCAACTCATCGAGGTTCAAATTGTCTGAATATTTCAGCATCGAGCTCTTTGTCTGCGAGCCAGACTCCGCGCCTTTGTTCCCTTCCAGGGTGAATGAGCTCAGCTGCGCGTGCCCTAGTTAAGGCTGGTGTCGTGCGTGAACAGACGGGGAGTCAGGAACCCTAATAAAAGAGGAAAAATCTGCAGTGATTGTGAGCCACTCCGGGCGCTTTTGTTTCACAGCGCAGCGGCTTATAGACGGGCTCGGTGAGCCCCCTGCAGGCGTCTGCTGCGCGCGCCCACAGCCTTTTCTCTCAAACGAGTTTAGGAAAGCCGACTGACAAACAAAAAAAAATGTGTCGGAGAGGAGTGGGCGCCATATTGGACTGAAACACGGAGTGTATTTGTGGTGAAATTTCTGCTCCCTGGCCGCTACAGATGTGCGCTCCCGCGCTAAAAGCCAGGCCAGAGAGGATGCATGGCTGCGCACCGGGGCACGGTGCCCGCCGCCGGGGCCCGGACAGCCGCGCACACAGCCCAGCCGAGGCGCGCGGCCCCTGCCTCGCGCTGCCACGGCACACTTTATGCGAAGGCAACATGTCCTCGAATGCAAAACCCCTCCATTCCTGCAGGCTTCCTCCCATTTCTGCCTGCAAGATGCCATTCGCGCAAAGCCCAGAACATCACCGGCTCCGAAATTCCGAGTGTTCTGCAGCCCCGAATGGCGTCACCTGATTGGCCAAGAGCCTATCAATCATGCCTTTAGCCGCACCCCTCCCCCCATTCAACCACTCGCCTCTCTGTTCAGTGTGTTTACTACACTGCCGAGCATAAGGGAGACACTCGTCTTCACATGCACTGAACCCACTAAGAAAAACAGTTTCTAGTTGTATTTGTAAGAAAACCTCCAAGAGATCAACATGCCCAAGAGAAAGGTACGTATTCTGAAAATAATAAAAATATTTTGAGGAAGAAATCGGCCATTAATGCAATGCAAACGATTGTGAAGACATCCCTCTGAGACATTACTTAATTATAACGCAATGTATAACCGCTAGATCTCGCTGGTAATTTTTGCCTATTTTCTAGATATAATCTACATTTTTTTTGTGTTAGAATGAATATTTTCCTGCTCGGACACGGCCTTTAAATCGCCTTTTAGTGTGCGAGCCGCTGTCCTTTGGGGAGTCAGAAGTCTCTGTCGGTCTCCATGCAGTTAAAGCACAAGCAGCAGCCATGCTTTGCAGCTCTTGTCCACCTTCGTCGCCGACCTACCGAGAACAAACGCTTCACTTATCGCCGTTCGGCCACCAAACCGGCCGAAAGTACCACCAGAAAATGCTTTAGTGCCTCTACTTTGCATTTTGACCGCAAAAACAAACATTCACCGTCGCGTTTCGATAAAATTATATATTTTTTCTCTTTGTTCGTAGTCCCAAATGGCTGCAATGGCGTGCCTCTGCCGCCGGGAGGCGCGCGCGAGCAGCGCAGGTCCCTCCCCCTTCTCACAGACTCCCGCGCCAGCTTTCAAATCTGAGCTCCATGCATTGAATGAGAGAAAGAAATGGGGGAGTGAGAGGGAAAAGAAGGGCCTGGACCCTCAAAATATGGCTCCAGAGACCCGCATGGCCGCTCTCCCGCAGCCTCCCTCTGATTTCAGTCCCCAGCTCCACATTTCCAGCCTAGAAACCCTTAAATTTACCTGTATTTGACCTCTTTTTTCATTTTTACCTGAAATGGAAAAGTTTTTTCAGGGAGTCTGTAACTAATCAGATTATGTGAATAAAGTGTCTGGCAGTGGTCTGCTGCAAATAAAAACACCAGATTAAAGCCCTGAATGCTATTTAATTGATGTTTTCTGATTTTAACTTGTTATTTTTGTGTTTTTCAGTCACAGGGAACAGAAGGAGGAGAGAAGGAGGAGGTAAGAGGAAGACACACTGGCTAACCACACATACGTTTAGTTTCAATGAAATTAAAGTGTTGGGAATCTTAATGTGTTAAAGAAAGCAGGAAGTGTTATTCGTGTGTTAGTGAACATACAGCCCCAATCCAACTAAAGATGCCATAATGACAATCTTTTTCTCTTTCAGCCCCAGAGGAGATCAGCTCGGTTATCAGCGGTAAGAAAACATGCCCGCACCCCCACTTACCACACTGACTTCAACATTTACTTTTATTAAACATGCAAAACATAGTAGGAAGCTTCAAACTAGTAAAACATATGTAAATCCCCTGATATAGCCATATAATAACATTAATGAATGACAGAAGACCATACAACTTAATTTTAATACATTAAAACTTAAATCACAACAACAAAATATGTTATTTTTGTAGCAAAACCTGAGACTAACTTTAATGCAAATATATAGCCCATTTAGTGGCGTTAAAACATGATCAGACTGTTTCCAGCTTAATATAAAAGGCGTTTGCACAATTAAAATGGGATTTAAAAACTCCCAAAAATTGTAAATCTAAATTTTAAAGATATACGTCTTTAAAATGTAAGTTAAGGTGTCTTGGTATTGACTAATATCCCAGACTGTCCCATTCAAATGGAGATGTGATCATAAAGAAGCCTTCAGTCCACTTTTTTACTCAGTTTTTTCTTTTTGGAAACATTTTAGACCAATTTAAATTCTATTTTATGCAACAGAGTCCTTTTATGCTTTTAGAAATCCAAGAAAAGTCTCTCAAATTACTAACAAAGAACTTTTATGTTAATTTTTCCCTATTTTTCTTTCTTTCATAGAAACCGGCCCCACCCAAGCCGGAACCAAAGGTGAAGAAGGCAGCAAAGGTAAGACATGAGCTTGAGACAAAAAGTCTGTTTCTTTTTTGTTCTTTTCAGGCTGCAAACAGCTGATTCTGGTGTCTTTTCTTAAAACCAAACAGAAAGAAAAGGCTGTAAACGATAAGAAGGAGGACAAGAAGACCAAGAAGGCAAAGGAGAACGCCGAGGCAGAGGCCAACGAAGAAAACCACTCTGAGAACGGAGAGGCCAAGACCAACGAGGTGAGGACGTCCTCCGTCTCGTAAACCTGCTCGTTTTTACGCATTTCGGGTTTGACGTGTATTTCTAATATGTGGCTCCGTCCCGCAGGTGGAGGCAGCCCCCGAGGAGGCCAAGGAGGAGGCCAAGTCCGAGTAGCACCACTGCCCAAGCTTCCTTCTCCTCTACAGCCACCTCCTCTCAAAACTCTCCCCCCTGCCCTCTCAACCAGCCAGCCAGCCCTCCCTTCCCAAGTCTCTCACACGGTTTCCCTCCAAGGCGTATTGTTAACAGAGGAATATTTTTATCAATGATTTTATAAGTATCCGTACAGATTTTTAGCACAAAAAGCAAAGCTGATAATGGAGCGCCTTGCAGATTTGCAGTGGTCATATCAAGTGTCTGCGAGCAAGATAAACACACTAAAATCTTTTTTAAATGGCATTTCATGATTGTTGAAGGTTTGTTTTGGTGTAGAAAGCGTGTCCCTGCCGGATTGGCTATGTCGTGAGTTGTGTATTACTGTGGGTTTTTTTTCCCCGTCCTCCCTACCTTCCCCGCTCCGCCGGTTCCTCCCCTCATCTTCCTCCACAGATTAGACCTTCCTCCTCCTCCTCCACTTCCAACAGTTCAGCCTTCATCCATGTTTTATTAACGGTTCAGCCATGTTAATGTGGGTGATTCTAAATGTGCAGTGAGTTCCCTTTGCTTCTGTCTCATGGTCTCGTTTCTCCCCCCCCCTCCCTGTTAAAGTTGTGTTTTAAACAAACAAAAGAAAAAAGAAAAAAAAAAGCAAGCGTGTTTAAGCGTGATGTCCATAAGAAAGAGGAAGACGAAGATGTGAAACATTCCGGGAACAGCCTCCGACCCGTCTCCTAGATGACCCTGCGTGTAAAAACAGCTCCTGCTCCATCCAGGCTGTCATGTCAGCTTTTCTAAACACTGTTGTTGTCGTTGTTGATTTCTTTTCTTTTCTTTTTTTTTTAACTATTGAATTTGGAATCCTACTCTGACAAATGCAGGTGTCTGGTCCCTCTCTTACGTTCTGAAATTCTCTTAATAAAAAGAAGTCCTGGGAATTTTCCTCGAATCGCCGTCTCCAGTTTGCTTCTTTAATGGTCGTCAAAGGATGATGCTGCAAAATCCAGAAGTTATAGCTCATAATAGTTAGCTTTCTGCAGGTAGATTTAACTACATATTGTCTGAAAAATCTCATTTTAAGCCCAACTGGAGCCTGAAAACCAGTATTTATCAGAGTTCTTCTGCTGCCACCATTATTAACCACACATGGGAGCTTGGGCATAATCAGAGGCTTGCATTTGTTTTATAAGAACTTCCTCTGAAGGAGTGTTGATTCAACCTGAACAAACATACCTGTAATGTAATTTCACTGCATCTAAATAGAATTCCTTGTGGGAGTGCTGCTTCAGGATGCAGCATCCTACTTGCATGGTTTAAATAATACAGCGACTCTTCTGAGCCTCTGCACTTCATTTTTTGTGAGCTGAGGATTTAAATCCAAGTCATTTATTGCACATTTTGCTGTTTTGGATTTGCAGGAAGTTTAAGTTGGGCACTCTCTCTGATAAGGAGTTCATATCCTTGGACGGTGTTTTCATCTTAACCCTTCATCCCTCTGATTTCTCCTTGCTGTTAGTTTCTAAATATTCTACAGTACGTGTCAGTCTACTGGCCTGACTGACGGCCTTTAGCAAATCCTTTCACAATGCCGCTCTGCAGCCTCCATGTCCACTCAAGAAGCAGACGGCTGCCATCCTTTACTTTTCTGGTTCCCTTATTCACATTAAACTCTTCATGAACTCATTCATGAGTGCTGTGACCCACATTCACCTCAACCTCAGTGCAAAAGATCAGGGGGGCTCCATATTTACTTCATGCATACAAAGCTGCATGCATGCAGCCTTTCAGAAGAGGTAATGAGGAATTGCATGAACATCAGGAAAATGCGGCTCTGAGCTTTAAACGTCTGGCCTCTGTTTGCCTCCAGCTCTGAATGTGTAATGGTGTGTGCATGTTTCCTGCATTCTTTCAAACATGCACTTTGCTGCACCCATCTAGCTGTGGGTGAAAACGCACATGGATTCACTGGTGTGAACATGAACAGTACATTTCCTGGGAGTTGAGGTGCAGCAGGGGCTGCAGCAGGGCCTCAGGTCTGCTTCACAGCAGCAGCGT
Organism: Craterocephalus amniculus; assembly: GCA_036024015.1. Lineage (NCBI taxonomy): Eukaryota > Metazoa > Chordata > Actinopteri > Atheriniformes > Atherinidae > Craterocephalus > Craterocephalus amniculus. The sequence goes on along the minus strand of JAVQJG010106892.1, from coordinate 1,819 downwards.
GTCCGCGCGCTGCTTTAGCCATGAATCACCGGCGCTGTCCAAAGAACATGACTCCGTGCTCGTTTCTGACCTTTCTGCCTACACCGTGGGCTCCACATGCAGCCCCTCTGACCTGCATTGTCATGGCCGAGCACCAGGCTCCATTTTGTCGATATTTTGTTGTGTGAAAGGTGCTATTGCGGCGCGCCGCCACTAGATGGCAGCCTTGTCTCACATTTCCTCCTGCGCGCACACAGCGGAGCTCATGCCCTCCCGTGGAGCTTTCATAAGTTTCTAATTTTTTAAAACTGATTTTCTAAATGAGTAATTGCTTTTCCTGAGGCACACACTGCTTTGAACCATTGATAAAGGTGATAAAATGTTTCTAAATGGGGGGGAAATCAAAGGCTTTGAAAAGTCTCCGAGCTCCCCTTTCATTCCCAACTTTCCCTCCTGCCTTTTATTCCTTTGTCACCATCATCTGTCTGATGCATTTACCTTTCATTTTAGCGTGTTGCTTTCATGCAGGGGCGGATCACCAGTGCGCAGGCTGCACATTCTTCTTATGTGTGAGAGCTATCGATGCAATGGTGTGAGGGGAACTAAAGGAAACAAATTATTGATTTGGCAGAAAGTTTAGGCTCTACCACCACTGGCTCTACCTGTCTGCACCACCTTCTTTCATCTAGCCGTGACATCCTTCAGCCTCTACACCCTGAATGATCCGTCCATTTTCCGCGATCGACCTCTTGAGTACAGCTTTGATGATGGCAAACGCAAACTGCTCTGTCCTCAGGCTGGCGGCCATCAGATCGCTAATCAGCCGGTATCATTTTTATGCCTGCACAAGTATATTTGTCTGGCAGCTTATCTGTCTCTGCAACCATCTGCCAGTCTGCCTGCTTGTCTGCGGCTCATCTCTGAGTAGTCACAAGGAAGCTTCGCCCCAACGTCCCCCCTCAACTCTTAGCAGCTTTTGTGTTTGTTTTTTTTTTGTTTGTTTGTTTGTTTTTTAATGTTTGCGATCCTAATTGGTCACCAAACGCATCTGTTCCATGCACTAATCCATAAACATCCACTGTTCATATCTTCCTGTTCACACTCTCGCCTTGTTGTGTGTCTTTGTTTCCGTACCATCTCGGGACGTGAACCTGACAGGAGACCAACTTATGGGGACCTCCTTGATATGTGGGGACCCACCAGTCCAGAGTGACTTTTCAGGGTTAAGTCCCGGTTTCAGGGTTTCAGGGTTTCAGGGTTAGGCTCCGATTACAAGCTTAGGCTGGTAATGATAGTTAAAGGAGAACTTCGCTTTTTTTAAACCTGGGGTCTGTTTCCATCTCTGCTCTCATACATGTGAGTGATGGGGAAATGTTCGTTCAAGAGCGCTCCAGTATTGAGCCGGGCAGGCAGCTACCAGCACAGCTAATGGTAAGTATCGGGCATTTGCTCACCTTCTAAGGTTGCCCAAAAAACTTGCTTTTTTTTCCACACTGAAGTGCTCTGCTAGTCTCAACAAATGTCCGAAAACGTACCAGAGAGGAGAAATGAACCAAAATATCTGTATTACCTGTAGATTACTATCATTTAGTGTCAGGAATTGTAATCTGCCACCGGTGTTTTGACGCGAGTTATCGCGCGGTTCTGGGAAAATCCCGCGAGATTTGGACACGGACACCAAAACATAATAAAACCTGGCGATCGGCAGCTAATACAGATACTTTGGTTCATTTCTCCTCTCTAGTACATTATCGTTAGTACTTTGAGACTAGCAGAGTACTTCAGTGTGGGGGGAAAAAAGCACGTTTTTAGGGCGAACTTAGAAGGTGAGCAAATGCCT
>JAVQJG010106889.1:0-15985 GCA_036024015.1 Craterocephalus amniculus | reverse complement strand
TATTATATTATATTATATTATATTATATTATATTATATTATATTATATTATATTTTATTAAATAATTAATGTTGGAGACTAAGTGAATCGATGCCTTGAACTTCAAATTGCTCACCTCGGGATGACCTTCTTACTCAAGCTTCTGAAGGCAGCCTCGCAAGTATCAAGACTCAGTTACGTCACTTCCGCCCATTGCTTGTCAAACATGGCGTTGCTTCTAAGGTCAGTACTCTCTTTTACTTTTGGTGTCGTTCCTGGCTTCCCGTTCATGCTCTTCTCAGGCTTTCATATCATATTGACATATATACAACGTAATATTGTACAGCAAAATAAAAAAAGTGCTATCTTGCCGCTATTTGTTATCCTTATTTAGTGTGAATATGATGCGACACAGCGCAAGGTAGCGTTAGCTAATGAGCTAATGCTAAATGTTTTCGGGTTTGTTTGAAAGATCGGTGGACTTTGGGCTCCGAGTATGATTATTTACGGACATTGATCTGCATATGGTTGTCACGCAAACGTAATCCGTTGTTGATGAATTGTTTTAAAACGGTTGTTCACAGTACTATTTTGTTGACCAAGGATAATGGATACTGTTTTGCTTATACACTACAAGTGATTGTCAAACTTGGTCTACCATGTGGATCTGAAATACTTTAATTACAAGAAGTGAGGTTATCATGGTCTACATTTATGTCGATCTGCTGTGCGGTGTTCTTTTCGTGTCCTGACCCTAACTCCAAACCCTAATACTGCTGAACTCAAACTGAATGGATCAAGCTCAGTTGATTTGTTTTGATTGACTACAGCTAGATTTAGTCATGAATTAAAGATATTTCTTGAGCAACAACATTGATAGTTGTTAATGGTACCTTATGGTTGCTAGATTTAATTTATTAAGTGTAAATATGGCTGTGTTAAAACACAGCTGTATCTTAAAACATGCAAGACATTGTTATCGTGTAATACCACTGTTTAAATAAACAAAGTAAATAAAATGGATGTGAAAATGCACTGGGGATTTGTGATAATAATAATAAAAATCATTGATAGTATTATTGCCTTTTAATGTGCTGTTTTATTGGCTTCAGTATTCCCTGTGTACTTCAATGTATACTTTGGTATACCATACTGTAAGTTTTATTTTCATCAAGTGTTTACTGAATTTGCAATGGTCCCATTTCTAATGCAGAAATCTAACCTTTTTTTTTTTTTTTAGGACGCTAGCCCGTCAGGGTGTCTGCCTCTCCAGACCTCAGTACAATGTCCTCTATAGACAGTGAGTTCTGTGTTTGAGTACAACTCCACATGTATTCTTCCTTCAATTCTCATGATCAGCATGTAAAGATGTTTTTAATTAATTTATACTGTGATTGAACTCCTGCAAACATTCTCACTCTGATCCCTTTTTTCCCTCATTATCAGCGCTGCTCCAATGGGAAGCACAGCCAAGGATGAGATGAACAAGTTTTGGGTCAAAAATGCCAGGTTAAACCGACCCATGTCTCCCCATATCACAATCTACAGGTATGTACTATACGTCCTAGTGCAAGCCCCTACCGTTGCTATGAAATAAAAAAGAAACACAGATATGACTCAAGTGTAAAATATGTGCTGTTTATATTGTATATTTCACCATAAATCTACTCCCGAACATGATTTTAGCTGGAAATGATTTGCTTCTTGCAGGCAATTTTTCAGATTGTGTGGAGTTTTTATTTATTCTGTTGAATATAAAACAGTAGGATAAGGTACAGTACCATATGCAATAATTACCTTAATGTTCTATCAGTTAGATGCTAAATCCCAAAAAAACAAGTAAATCGCACATGGCTAATTAGAATGTGCATACAAGCAACATAATAAAAGCTGTTGCTGTATATTTAATGTCATTAAATATATTCCAGTGAAAGAGGTTACACCTTCATTGTCATTCATGACAGGAACAATTAATTAATGATTCAGTGTAATTTATTGTTGACTTGGTGCATTTTTTCTATTATTTATTCAACTTCTTATTTCAAAATCTGACCAATTTATAATATGACAACAAAACTTTTTATTTCGAGATGTATCCGTTTCCAGTAACCATAATGATTGCTGAGGTTAACCCTAACCTAACAGTTATTTAAAGCAAAACTGTTAAAATTGATATTCACAACAAGGATGGCCCAATCCACAGTCTTGTCATTTGTTGTGTGTGTTTGGCCTATATATTTCTGCCATTGTATTAATTGGCCTCTAATGCTTTTGTTTTACAGTTGGTCTGTCCCCATGATGATGTCCATCACACACAGAGGAACTGGAGTTGGGCTCAGTGGAGGTAATGCATACATTTTCTCTCTCATTCACGATTATGTTAATGATATGCAGATTTTGCTCTAATTTTGTCCTGGATATTGAAAATATATATGCATATATATCTCCCAGGAAAATTTAATGTGTTCCTATCTATATGTGAGTCTTTGCTGTCAAAATGTTAACAGAAAAACAGGGAGTTTCTGGATAGAAACTGCCTGCTTTTGATTGACCATGAAAATCTCTTCAGTGGATTTTACTCCATCACTATTGATTTCTACAAAGAGCCTTTACTGGAATTTACAAAGTTGTATAATAAAATTCAAAGCTGTCAATTGAAAATAAAGTTGAACACTGGATGGCTAACGGCTTCTCATCACACTCCCTGTGCTAAGGGTTGAACTCGTGTCACTGTGAGATAGATAAGTACTGCCGACATTGATGGTACATGCTGTAAAAGCTGTGTTCCGTTTTGTTTACATGGTAATGGGTTCAATAAAGGTCGCATTTCTCAGCTGCCAGTCTGACTCGCAGACATTATCAGTCACTCAGTGTTTTAACTTCCAGTCAAGATATCATGTGTGAAACCATCTTTCCCTGCAAAGTGCCTGAAAGTAAAACTGTCACTGCACCAGGAAACACTTTATAAGCCACATTTTTGGATTATATAAACATTTTTTGTGCTTCTGCAGAATTAGAGTGTTTATTTTCCCTTTTGAAATCTTTGCCGTTTGTTTTTTTTTTTTTGCTTTTATTAGTCTCTGTTAAAACTTTCCAAAATCCTAGTGTCTTCTGAAGCCTTTTCGGTTGTTCATCATCCAGACAGAACAAAAATATAAACTGGTGTTGAACAGTTGTCATCAGTGTTTTGTAACAGATTGCCAATGAGAAGCTTATTTGACACAGAGCCACTGTTTGCTCTTCATTTATGAGCAGTGTGAATAAGTATTTACATGACTGAGGATCTCAGAATGTTTAAAAAAGCTTGGCTAGTGGGGCGCTGTGACTCACACTGAGTGATGGAGCAAAGCCAAACGTAGCTGCATGTATTTTAATCTAAAAACAGGACTGAATGTTGCACCATCATATTGTTGAGCATTTTTTTGCCTCAATGCTTTTGTCTGTGTGTAGCCATTTCAGCATTTGCTGTGGCAGCGTTGGTGTTACCTGGAAGTTACCCCCACTACCTTGACTTGGTCCACTCATGGTCTATTGGTCCTCTCCTCATCGGGTTGGCCAAGTTTGGCCTTGCCTTCCCAGTGTCCTACCACACCTATAATGGCATCCGTCACTTGGTAAGACTTGCACCAGCTCCTCCTAAATTTCGGGTCCCACAAGATAATTTCAGTGGGTCACCAGATCTTTGTAAAAATGAATATTGCATAGATTTTTCTAAAAAGATAATTGGGGTTTTATTAGAGCTGTCAAAATTGTTGCATTAATGCAAAGAGATTTTTTAAATGCATTTATGCAAATACAGTTATTACTAATACCGTGTTTAAGATTCTGAATTTGGCTTTATCTCAGCAAGAGAAGCTGATCTTGGACATGATGGTGCTTTGTTATGGCAGTTAACTGAATCCATCAAAAATCACTTAATTATCCCTATTAATGACATTTAGGCCTGATTCCTAGTATTTTAATCATGTCCACAAACAAAGTTATTATGGGTGCTGGATTTGGCATCATATGGGTCAAAGAACCTGTTTTTTGGCGCATGGGTGCTTTGTCACAGCTGTGACAAAAAACTACTTCATCCTCCTTATTTATGAAATGGTGGTATACAAGTCTTATATTTTGAGGATGACCCACTTGTATGAAGCAATTAACCACTCAGTCATCGTGGAGATGGGGTTGCGTGGGTGGAGGGTGTGGGAGCCACACGCTTATACAAAAGTAGATTTAATTTGTCTCCATTCGTATGTTTTGGGTCGTATTTGAGCAGCAAAGCCTCAAAATTTCATTTTGCCTGTTTGCTCATTTTTCCTTGATAAATAAATCTCATTTGCCTTCAGTAGATTGAATGTGCAAGACTTATTCTAAAATTTCTTAACTTTTTCACTCTTTTTTTCCTCTCCAAAAACAGTGGTGGGATATCGGAAAAGGTTTCAGAATTCCCGAGGTATACCGCACTGGCTACACGGTCATCGGTTTGTCCATCATCACCTCCATAGCTATTGCTTTGATCTGAGCTGCGGACCAGAAGAGAGTCAAAGGGACTGTGTAATGGATGTATTCTGGGAGATTTCTGTATATGTTCTGTTCTGGCTGACTGCAAGTCCAATATTTGAAGAATTAAATAAAGTATTATACTATATACTGAAATGCTGTGATTTGCTTTTGTTCCTCGCCGCTGTTTATTCTAAAAGCTTCAGAGAGGTCATCATATATGGCAGAGTGCAAAGTGCAAATAAATATGACCCAATTTATTTCACTCTTGCACTCTGTGTGAACAATAGCCGCCACCCCAAATTAGACCTGTATCACATGTATCCTTATGTAATTTGTCTCATCGAGCTATGACGTCAAATTCATTAATCATTTTTCCTTGCCCTCGGTGCCTGCCGTCTACACAGCACCATTTATGCCTGAAGAGCTGCTCATTGCAGGCTTTTATCCATATTTCATCGTCTCCAGGCTGCAGATGCTTAGATTAATTTTAACGTCACTAAAGAAAGGCTGAAATGTTGAGAAGTAGCACATTGGTGGAAGCTGCATGTGTGAGCCTGCCCTCCACCAGCCTCCTGCCTCAGGCTTTACCTCCCTCTGAGCCATGCAGGAGCTGCACACTGCACCTGAGCTGCTTTTGTCCTGCAGTGTGAATGAAAGCAGGCTGTGATATTATGTCAGATCCAACTCCATATGTGAAGGATACAGTAACAAGTTCACATGAAAATGAGAGAGGGTAAACGTCCATGAGAGCAACACACCAGGAGGTTTAAAAAATCTGTCTGTTTTGATCAGCCTAACTTGCAACAGAATCGACTCAGCACATAGTCCACTTACCTCCAGATAAATTGGTTTATCAATTTATTACTGGTGGCTCATAGGGAAGATGCCTGTAAGCTTGAATGTTTTCAATTTACTGTCAGAAATTCATTTGTGTGCCTCACATAATATCAGACATTGCCTGTGAAGGAAACAGCAAACTGGTTTACAATAACTGTCAGGCTAATCAAAGCTACAGGCGCATTTCAAGCTGAGCCAGACATCTATCCGGCTGCAAATTTCTGTTGTAACTGACTGGAGAATAGCTGAAACTCTGCGGGCTTGAAAACTAGATTTGCATGAGTCCGTTCATACCAAACCCCATTTAAAAAAATCTTCCAGTATTGTGAACAAAACTTGGTGGGAGGTAATGAGCCATGGTCCACTTATTCATGAAAAGAAATGAGCCGCTTGCTTTGTGAGTGTCAGTGCACATACAGTATTAGATGTTCCTATAATGTCGACATTATGACATTTTGATGAGACAACCTGCCTGGAACAGTGGGGGATGGATTTCTGAGGCATTCCCTTCTTGGTTACGCGGCGGCAGCACCCCCTACTGGGTGGCGGTGGTATTTTCCATAGGGCTGCGGTCCTGATGCTGAGCGATGGAGAGGATGCTGCACAGGGCTGGGAGGGGCGGTATAAAGATAGTTTTGATCGGGAGAACCGTGTCTCGGTCTCTGTGGCGCAATGGAATAGCGCGCTGGACTTCTAATCCAGAGGCTCCGGGTTCGAGTCCCGGCAGAGATGTGGTATTGTGAGTACAATATTTTTAAAAAATGTGGTTAGGGCGCTGAAGATGCTGACAAACGATGTGTTTTATAGCTTCTACGCCTAGGATGCAGTTTACAAGCCCGCTTGGTCCAGATAAAAGAACTAGATGGAAAAAAAATTAAAAAATGACTGCTGTATAAATATTAAGGCACTGATGTGTTCATTTTGCAGAAAACCCAACAACACTAGATGCTGTGGAAATAACATCATCTGTTATTGGGCTTATTGGAAATTTTCTGATAGATGATCCAGTTCATCTCTGTAAAGGTCAGTGCTTTCATATGCAGATTTCAGAGGGGGCAAAAAGCTTGAAACCACAGCTGGTGTTTGCACAACATGCAGTTACCGCTCTTGCTGCACGCGGTCATCATGCCCACATACTATAACAACAACACGGTGTAGACTCGCCACTAATCTGAGGTGCGCAGACATGCGCGCTCACCGGTTCAGCACCTGGAGCTGTCCACCCGTTTAAAACAGAACAAACGCTGCCAGCAACAAAGCGTTTAAAGCCTTTTCCGCCCTCATAACAAGTGTTTAATGATGCCAGATGTTGCGTTTCTGAGCTCCCATTAGGTTTAGAGTCAGAGTGGGAGGTAAAGACGCCGATTTACTTTCAACATAACGGTTGTCCTTGGGCTTTCTGTATGTAGATGTGCGAATAAATATTCCGCTTTTAGGAAAATTAATATTAGATCTGTAGTTATCTGTTCGCCTAATTCAGAGAAATGACTTTTAGGCGGCATTTCAAGGACCATGAAGGCCCTGAAGTCCAGCATTCTTAATTTCTTCACACGTGCATGCAGCTGCTTGCTTGCAGATCTCTAAAACTACGACCTCTCCAAATCCACTCAGTTTCTCTTGTAGGGACTATTTTGAGTTTTGTTTTCCTCTTCCCCCCTCAGACCCACCTCTCGCGGCTTCAATTTGTCGCCTCCGCCACTGATTGGGGCTGTCGTGCGGCTGCCGCCATCCCTGTTTAACCCCATCATGCCTCCCCACACGCAGACCTAATCCGCCAGTAAAACTAATCCTTAATCCTCTCTGGCAAGTTGAACAACCCTCCCTCCCCCCCTCTCGCATCTCGATTCCCAAACGGACCTGATGCATGAAACGTCACACGCACAAGGACTTCCCTTCATTAAAATAAGCGTATGTAAAGCGGACTTTTATTCAGGTGTTTATATATGAGAATATATATTTTTTTCAAGTGATTAAAAGCATAGGCACAGCCAAGACCCACAACCCCCCAAGGCCAAAGACTGTAACATAATTACCATGTTGCAAATTATCAAGCCTGTGGGAGATAGCGGGTCTATCTGTAAGAAATGGGATTGATATGTAATTTCAGTGATAAGAAAACATAATACTCCATAGAGAACCGTGACAATGACCTCCTCGTTTTAAGAAATTATGTGCAGCAGGCCAAACCCTGACAAGGATATAGGCTTAGTATAAAACCTTTAGATACAATGAGCGTAAGAACCACAGGAAACCCTGCGGTACTTTTTCTACGGGGGCTGATAAAATTCCCCGAAGCCTGATAAAGTCAGCGTTTGCTCTCTGTGGAGTATCACAGCGACGTTATGATGATATTTCGGTGGCGAGATCACGCCTCTCTATCTGCTCCATCTCCTTCATGTTGCTCCCAGCCAGTAGGCCCCTGCTCTGGCCCTGTTATCCCGGTGGTACGGGCCAAATCGTATTATAATCCCCTCCCTCCCTCCCTCCCTTCCTCACCCCCCCCCCCTTCCTCCCTTGTCCCCTCCCCTCCCTCTCGTCTCTCAGACAGTCTGTTTTTGCTGCAGTGAACGGTAGCCGTGGAGAGACAGAGATACAAACAGAGTGAGAAAGAACGGAGGACAAAAAAAGCAAGAAAAACAAGAAGACAAAAGAAGGACCGAGGAGCTGAAAACAAAAGAAAAAAAGTCAACAAAAGCAGATAAAGAAAGCAGGCGACAGCTGCGCTTCAAAGGAGGGACCTTACTGGGGACCTTACCGGAGACCAGCGCCAACCAAAGCGACTCCGGAGGCGGAATATAACGGTGTGTGTGGCTATTACTGTGCAACGCTTCACTGTTTGTGTTACCGTGCGGAGCGTTTGGCTGGAGCCTGTGTAGGGTGGACAAGAGACACCTGTCAATGCTGACGCTTTTTCCTTCTCCAGGAATGTGTCTGTGCGCGCTCTCCAAGTGTGTGAGTGTAATGTGTGTAATCCGTTATGCTTGCCCAGAGTGAGAGCCGAATAATCCCTGCAATGTTTTTATTTTTTACTCTGAACACACGCTTTTTTTCTCCTCCTTTTTTTTCTGTGGCTCTACTTGCGCTTTGCACCCCCTTCCCCTCCTCTCGTCCAGCTCTTTTGGTTCTCGTTCGTGCAGACGGAGTCATCGCAACTCGCGTGGAGTGCAGCAGCTGCCCTTTTTTCTCCTCTTTTACAGCCGGAGAAGCAGTTGGGAAACATTGCTCCGGTGCGATGCAGGGAGCCACAATGAGCCCGTGTTCTGATCCTTATCACCACTGTTATTACATTCAACAGAAGTGCAGGCTTAGAGGGGGAACTTGTGTTTAAATCACGCCCGTGGATCCCGCGCTACACATCTCCGGGATGCACTTGCTCGAGTTTTGTTTTCCTTCCTCGCCATCACTCATCAGGAAGAGCTGGAGCAACAATAAACACAGGCTACTCCCCTTCCATACCGCCCCCCAGCCCTCCTCATATCCCATCCCATGCAACCCCCACCACCCCCTCCACCCTGCTTCCTCACCCTCTGTCCCCGCCCTTAACGCGCGCCGCTCCGGCTCTTGGCTCTCTGAGCGCATCGCAGATGGACGGAGGGCTCACCTCTGTGCAGACTACAGCTATTTTGAGGACTGAGAGGTAAAGAAGGTGTGTGCGTTTTACGCGCACGAGCAGTGCCAGGAGCTGCTTTCATGCACGACTATCCATCTCCGATGCTGTGCAGAAGCGGGGCGGAACAGCGGCAGGTGCACCTCACCTCTGCTTCCGTCTCTCCTGCCTTTACTTCTTCTGTTTTATTTCCACGGCCGGCTACTGTAATTTCCCTCTCGTGTTATTTTTAATTAGCCTGACTTTGTGGGAGCTGCTCAAAACACCAGTTTTCCTTCATTCCCGATGCGAGCAGCTTGTTAAAGTGAATGAATAAATCCACAGTAATAAGTAGACCCCCCCTCCCTCCTCCTTTTCTCTCCTCTCTCTCTCCCCTCTCATTACTACCGGTGCACCATCTCCATCCTCTCTCGCTGCCTAGCTCCATCACATGCCCTCACCCCCAACCCCTCCCTCCCCCTCCCTCCCTCCCTCCATGCCTCTCTGAATGTTATGACACAAGCAGATCGATGAGTGCCCACTGAGCGAGGCGTGAGTAAGAGGTGGGCCAAGCGTTTATTCTGGAGCGGCCAACCAGCGGTCTAAGGACGCAATTAGTGGTCAGTCGGCCAACCCTGGCCGTTTTCTTCAGCTCTCCATTGTTTTCCCTGCAGGTGACACTCCAGAGCTCATCTGCCCTCCTGAGCATTCAGCGAGCCGGGCGGATCTGTGTGCCCAGCCATGGCCTTCCCATCAACCCCCTCTGCACTATGGAGCATCAGCTTATTGACAGTACTATTCACAGCCACGGTTCACAGCAACATTGCCAATGGTAAGCACATTTCTTCCCTCTTTATCTGTCTTTCTCTCTCTCTCTCTGGGCCCCTGACCTCCCTGACCCTCTCTCTCTGTCTCTAGCGGTGCCCCCTTATCTGTTGACTCGGGGCTTTATTATTTTTTTTGTTGTTCTCCTGTATTATGAAAAAGGAAGCAAAGAGCCGTTAATAAGCGCATGGGACACTCCCACCTCCCAGGACCCTCGGTGGAATTTTCTAGCCGTTGTTTTTCAGGAATGTGTGTGACTTGCACGTGGGCCCGAGGCTCGGCACACACACAATTGTGCATAACGTGTCCTTGCAAGAGTGGCACACTTTCTCCGTAGCTTCCTCTCGTTTCTCCCTGCCTCCATCCTCAGTCATGCTCGCAGAAGAAAAAGGCCCAAACGGCAGCTGTCTTCCTTTCATGTTCACCTGCTTTGCATCCCTTTCGTTGTGCTTGAGGTTCACGCAGCTTGGGAGATAAAGAGTGATCATCTTGGGCATTATTGAGCTGGAACTGTGCACGGCCTCACACATACAGTACGGATATGCAACACTCGTCATGGCTGAAACTGTAACTGCAGCCTTAGTGGATGGCAATACAGGATTTGATGAGAGAAGCACTTTGTAATGATATCATCCCCCGCTGCGAGCACCACGCGAGGAGGAATACACTGTCCGATGCGCTTCCCAATTACATAACACTCGAGTGACTGGCTGCCGGTAATGCAACCTTTAGAGGGCAAACTGTCCCAGAGACAAAATGGCACGCCATGATTGGTTCTCAAACTGTGGAAAATTGATTGACATAGGTAGGATCTGGTTGCCATTTTCTCAATACACCTGGGATTTAATTGCTTGGAGTGTTTGGTGAAGAAGTGTGAGACAATGCGGCAGGAAAGAAGTCTCCTAACAGACGTTTGCATTCCTGTGTATATTCTCCCAGGGTCCTTTGCATTCACCTATGTACTCCCACACAATTTGTTCAATCACCTGCATGGACACAGATACACACATGAGCCCACACTCTCATAATACACTCTTTAACCAAACTGTTTATCCGTTTACTTTGACTCTCTTGAATTGAGTCTTACTGTAGGTATGCTGTACAGGAAGGCAAAGGATGGTCAGTGTGGAAAATGAACGAGAAACAATGTTGTAACGCCACGCAAGGATGAGGCAACAGGTTAACTATTAGAAATGGGAGCTTGTCAAGGCCCCATGAGCCATTTAGGATGAGAAATGGACACACAATCCCTGGGCTGAGGCACTGATGATGAAATATCAAGCTCTCATCAGAACGCTGACCCCGGCCGTGTGGCTCGTCATTGAAACCCAGGCAGGTGGTTCATTATTTGGGTCCAAAAATGACATTGGCTCACTCTCAGAAGCATGTCACATTTGATTAAGGTGTGCCCAGAGGGAGGCCTGACCATGCATGACCAATTCTTGCTTTGGTTTCACCTAGGCGCTGTTTTACATTATCATGTCAGTCAAAGAGAGTAATTAAGTCTGGGACGTCTGACAGCATGGAAGAGATGAGAAAACACGTCAAGGAGTGAAACTGAGAGGGAAGGGATACATGGAGAGCTGACTTAAGTTTCAGAGTTTCAGGCTGTATATAAGGCTGAGTAGTACGGCTTTCTGTTATCAGCAAGATAACAGAAACAGCAACAGCATCAACTTTAATCCTTTGCTTTAAAACCAATCAGAATAACTTCTAAAAGTAAAAAGGTTCAGAATTATGAGGAATGAATAGACTTTTCCCATTGGCTAAAAAGAAAAAAACAATGCCTTAATATATGTGTGTATTTATATAAAACTTGAGCTGTTTTGCATTTGACACGTGAATAAGGCTCAGACACTACTGTTGTTGGTGAAATATTATGGAAAAGCTGCCAATCCCAGACCATTACTCACATCTGAACCAATTATTCCAATTGAGGGCGGTGTGACACGGCCGCAAAGCCATTAAGTAAAAGACACAGTAAGGTGGGGTAGTTGGTTAGATTATAGCATCATAATGGAGAATTCCTCACAAACAGGTCCTAAAACAGAAGGGTCTACTTAGCATAAATAATTAAGTGTTGTATGTATCAGAGAGGAAAAATTGTTTGTCTCAGCAAATCAATTGGAGAGCAGACGAGCCATCAGAGAGCTGGATGGCCCATTAATGCCAGACTCAGTCCGGCATGAATTAAAACCGTGTAGACTGAAGGTCTCTTTGCATCCCTTAAAAAGGAAAAAGTTCCTCCTGTGAGTTAGGTTGATTACGACACAGCAACCAGTTTGTGTGGACTATGACCATTTGAACTCCAAACAGCCCTGGATTCCCAATTCTCCCGTCTCTGTGTCAAGTCATGGAAAGGCCATCATGAACTCAGGTTTTTTCCGGGATTCGCAGTGTGACCGGGCTTTGTGAATGAGTCTGGGAGACACTAATTGCGTGCCGTTTGACATATCCATTTCCACAGCTGGATGTGCAGCCATGCGCTGAGGATGAAAAGTGCCTCTCAGAAGGGCACAGATTAGGCATGCAATTGGTGGGCATTGCCCTGGTTCTGTAATGTTGACCCAGTTACCTAAGGGGGTGGGCTAGGAGTGCAGAGGGTCCGTCTGCTTGAGCGCTCCAGTTGACAGCAGCCAGAGCAACACGCTATGACCTCCCGCCAGCCACCTGGCCCTCCAACTCTACAGCAGCCTGATTTCAGACCTCAGTTGGCTGTTTGCATTCGTGGTAAGAAACACGCCTAATTGTTTACTGCCAATCAGAACCATTGACTGAATCCCAACGCTTCCAGCTGAGGCCAGCAGTTAATAAGGATTAAAGGATGGAAGCGGCGCGGAGTGGCTGTTGGTGTGCTAAGATTTACAGGCGGGAGGACTCAGCACGTCTGCCAGCGGTTCACTTTATACGGCAACAAAAATGGGTTCCTTCCCCCCTGGACCAGCTTTTTCTCACTGGCTCGGAGCCCACTTCCTGTGTGTGCTGTTGTTGTTTGCTGTTGACTTCCTGTGTGCCAAGATGGGGGAACATTTGGCTAATACACAGTACAGCTAGCACACAATGGCAGTAGGCGGTTTGGATGAGAGGCCTCTGCCTGTTAACAAGGCTGACTGATAAGCAGTGACTCATTAACAAGCAGAGGTACACAGAGCCTGGGGGAATTACCGCCTAGCCACTGTGACATTAATAAGAGGTCTAAGCTATTTTTCCATTTGGCTCCACTGGCATCGAGCTAAACTAGTGGTTTCCATTCTCAATTCTGGCTATTTAGTGGCTCCAGTGCTCTTCCATTTGTTTCCGAGCCTGGTTACCTCGACTGACTGGGGTGTGGGTTGATCGGTGTTGTCAGTGTGGGCCACAGTTAATGACATCTGCTGCTTCACTGGAAAGCCAGACCGTCCTCATTAGCTTCCTCCACATTCATTCAGAAACATCTGGGGAGGAGCACAATGAATTCTTCTCATACCGATCACGGCAATTAATTAACAATATGTGTTTGTTTCGTTGTGTGTTGTTTTTAAGACAAAAAAAGAACACAAAAGCGTCCTCAAGCAGCGTCTATAGATTTCACTCATTTGGAATGATGATGATTTTGATTCTATAGATCCAATTAACCATTTCAAATAAGAGGCGTCGCAATTCTCCAAGCAGACTGTCTCCTATCAGCGTTTTCTATCCAAAGCCATATTACTTCCATTGTCTCGCCCTTTTATTCCTCTTTGATCCTGTAAGTGTTCTGTCGTCCAGATCAGTTTTGTGATTACAAATTGAATCCTGATTGGCTGGCATTAGTTTGCAGCAGATTCACATCTGGCAGAAAAACAATTATTTCTCCTGTTCATCATGCCGATTAATTAAGGCGCTGTGGCTGATTGATTAAACTCCCAACAAAGCGCCAGCCACAAACACTTGAGCCCTTGGGATGATTTGCATGACGTGTTATTCACATTGCTGCATCTTTATGCCATCAGTACAGATCTATCGTACAGACATGCTGAATATTACATGTGCATAAGTAGCAGGAAGAAACACTCAGAGATCAACAAGGTATGAGTATTGATGAGTCATTGGTGGATGAATTAAGCAGGATTAAAATGCAGTGGTGCCAGCTATATTAAGAGTGCCCAAACAAGACTCCATTAGATCACAGCAATCTGAGGAAGCTCGCATCCACCCAGACCCACTCAGGCATTGTGAGATTACATCAGGATAGATCAATCTCCCCCTGCTGCCATCATAATAACAGCAAATGCCATTTAGTGACTGATAGAGAGAAGAGCTCTTGAGATTTTTTGGAAAGCTATAACACACTCCGCTTCCTCTCAGGCACTCTTAAAAGACACGTCACGTTGCAGCAGTTGTTGCAGCGGGGTTGAGAAAATTAGGGGCCCCGGTGTTCGTGGGCTGTCAGCTCTTCACTATCACTTCGCATAGACACAACCAGTTACAAGGTAAACAACATCAGCCTGGGATTTACTTCATGCAAGCTGTTTTTAACACTTAGGTTTGGCTTTGCCTTTAATCAGCTGGCTCATTTCCACTCAAACCCCCCCTCCAAACCAATACTGGCAGATATCACGATAGCTCACGTTGTCTCCTGGAATTCTCCACGGGGTGTTTTAATTGATTCCCGCCGAGATGAAAATCACCCTTCCTGTCATTGATGCATGGCTGGTCAGACCCGAGGTTTCCTGGTAAGGCGTATGTGTTCGTTAGGGCCTATCCCTGTGCAGTGTGAAACCCCCAGCTATGACGAGGTGCCGGAGGATGGGGAGTGCATGGCTGTCGAGTGCAGCATTTTATATTGATTGAGTCTGAGTGCTGAGGGTTTCCCCCTGAGTGCAGGAAATCCACCAATGAAAGAGCAGAGGTTGCTCTTGTTTATTGCCTCCCTTTTTTTTTTTTTTCTATCTTCTTTTTTGATGATGCCATCACTTCAGCTCATGGACGGGAGTGCGTCTGTGGGGACATCTTATAGCCGATACTGCAGCGGTAAAGCCATTTCAACTCACCTGTGTGTTGTTGAGGAATCTTTCTCCAGCTCGGACCTTTTCTTTGTCCTCTCACTGGATGGCAAATCTTATTGAACCTCTATTACGACCATCCCGTACAGAACCGGTGTGGGGAAAATAGCAGCAGTGCAGAGAAGCAGCTCCCCATATCGGTACCTACTGTAGCACAAACTCTCTTGAGTGTCATTCCCTTGAAAAAAAATCTTTTGCCAAACATGTTTACAGATGATTGCTTTCTCACTTATAGTACCCCTGAACATGCTGTGTGGCTGCAACGATGCAGCTTGTGGCTCAAAAGACACAGACACAGTGGGTCATATCTACCTCTCTCTTTCTGTAATATACCTATAAACGGCTATTTGATGCTTGTAATTTATGAACAGAGACTGACACTTATGCTTTACAGCTATTACGTATCAGAGCGATTAAACCAAGTGCTAGTTCCAGCCTTAAATCTGAATAGAATCAGTTCTAACAGTATATTACTGTGCTGAAGCAGAGTAGGATATCGTCTCCTATACACAGAATATTTTTATTGTTTTTGCTGCAAGTTTTATTGTGTACTGAGATACGGTTTGCGCTTTGAAGCCGTGGCATCATTATTAAAGTTTCCGTGTTGTTCTGCCGCAGCTCAGAGGAACTCATTTATGTTACTGCTGCACTGATATCTCAGAGTCACGTCACACCACACTGCTCGGATGCTCATGCATCTGCTATTAGAGTGCTGTCTTTATTATTATTTAAACGCCCCTCCGCTAAGAGACATTTAGCGTTTGTGTTTTTATTATCGCTTGTGGCTTTATTTTAGATGGATGCAATTTTCTCTGGTCGGGATTTGAGGTTGTGTGGTCAACATGAGCAACAATAGAGAGCAAAGAATCAGCAGGCATGACCCTGTTGAGCCTGTATTTGCTTTACACTGAAGTGGAAATGGTCATCTTCTGTGATTTTTCCCTGGAAGGCACCAAAAAATGATGACTCTTGGTTTTTTGTTGCAGTTTGAAGCTAAATGTTAAAGAAAAAGGATAAGGGTGAGCAACTGATGGAAATAAAGTGGTATATACTTAAAGGAGAAGTCCACTTTTTTGCAAGTGGGGCCTTAATTATGTTGTAAATGAGGTGTACTGGACACCTACGGTACTTTTTGGAGATTTGGATCCTTCCCTGAGATATTTGTTTCAAACGCCAAACACCAAAACGCAATACATGGAACAGTATTGGGCGTGCGTTTGCGATACTAAATCAGTTAAAAATC
>JAVQJG010106868.1:0-20971 GCA_036024015.1 Craterocephalus amniculus | reverse complement strand
AAACAAATATCTCAGGGAAGGATCCAAATCTCCAAAAAGTACCGTAGGTGTCCAGTACACTTCAGTTTACATCACAATTAAGGCCCCACTTGCAAAAAAGTGGACTTCTCCTTTAAACTGATTGGTTCACTCATTACTAATGCACATAATTCTCCTTTCTGATCAGTGTTTTATTAGATATAGATATAAGATTCTGTACATTTTTTATCTTTCAGAAGAGGCAATCAGGTAATCCAGAAAATGAAAATCAAACAAGTATTTTTATTCCCTAAAGTAATATACCACAATTTAGATGTGAGAGTTCAGTCTCAGTGAGTGACAAATATACATTTCATGAACAGGAAGTTATTCCATAAGCCTTCGTTTCTTCTTTTCTCTCCTCTTGACTTTTATTCTCAAATCCATGTTGTTTTCACTCTAACTTAGCCTAAAGAAGGAGAAGGGTTGCGGGGCAAGTGGGGGGTAATGAGGGGAAGTCAAGTCACTACCTAAACAATCCATGTTAAGGCAACCGTGTTTCATTTCCTGGTGCCTGCCATAGTTCCCCTTAAACGGCATTACCTATTGAAGCCAGTTAAATCACCGACAGCATGATTAGAAGGCCACTGAGGACCCAGTGTCTGGGCAACAAAGCATGGACTAGACTTTAATTCAATTTATCTGCATAAACATACACATCTGCCTCTGATTTACCACAAATTTTCAAAATGTCTTTACCGCTTTGACAATAAAGTTTGGGCTCAATTTACTTTCTAACTTAAGAACACTCTTTGCTTCTTGAAGCGCATATATGGGGATATTGATCATTTTGCTCATAATTAGCTGTAAGGTAGTGAGTGCAGCATAAAACAGTACATAAAATGTAGTCTTAATGGTGCATTAAGGATCAAAAGACAACTATGAAAAGCAGGATGGTATAAATTTCTTTGGTCAGTTTACGGTTAATGGGGATACATGGTTTTTGTATCATAACAGATCTAGGAAAATATCATTTTGATGAATGAGTGCATTTCTGTTCTTTGTTCGTGCATTTTGCCGAAAGTCACATGAGCAACAGAGTTCTGTCACTTTAAGTGTAATGTTTTTGTAAGCCTAGCTTCCTCTTACTGGCAGACGATGATTAATATTCACATATTTGATTTAAAACTGACATTGAAAGCCTTGAATGTCTTGAATTAACATTTATGGTATTATCCAAACACTAATTTGTCTTCTTCAGCTTTTAAGAAGAAATGATATGGACACAAAAGAATGCAACACTGTAGCATGCGTTGTTCCAGCGATAAAGTGAACAGATGGATGCTAGAGGCCATCAGCTGGGGTCTGTTAGCCAGGTCACCACTCTAGCCATTGTCACATGCCTCACGTCTACATGTACAGGTCATGTTCTGGAAGTGTAAGGTCATGCTCCTTCACCTTTACCCCCTCCAAGGAGTCAACCATGATGTAATTACACCCATGTGGCTGGGGACTAACTGTAGCACTGGCAAATCATTTAGCCTTATGTGTCTGTCTGAACAGACAAAGCTTCTTTAAGTGTGGACCATGATCTGTTTCAATTAGAGAGCTACAGTATGATGCAGTCAGGTGATCAGCAGACACTAGCAGAAAAAAGAAAAAGCTGTTCCCCCGCTGTTATCCAAACAGGACTTTATCTATAGCCTTGCAACATAACTGACTCTTAAACTAACAAGTGAATTTTTAGCGGTAGAGCAAGAAAACAGTTTGCTCACATGGCACCGTGTGGCATCATGTAGGGAAAGCTCGTAGCAGTACCACAGATCATTAAGGCGTTATCTGCGGCTGAATCAGCGGATGGGCAAAACTGTAACAAATCCTTGATGCTTTGAGCATGATAAGCATAATTTATCAATGAGAGTGCTGCTGGCCCATTAACAACCACAGCTCCATTAGCACTATCTACAAGGCTTTTATAATGCCTTGTCTGCCCACATCTGTATGTTTGCAAAAGGAAATCATTAAACGCTGTTTTTGCGAGACGCGTGCAGCATTTGAAGTTATCTAACAGGCTGTGTCCCTCTGGGGTCAAACTGGTGAGAATATGGAGAGTGCTTTGAGTTCTATCCTGTATTACCATTGAAATGTATGTTGACATGCTTCTTATGCCCTTGGTTTCTCCATTTCAAAGAAATCAAGTTCATATTTTGGTCATTTACTAGTTTAGCTTACCTGCAACCCTGAAAAACCTTTCTGTAATAGCTCCTAAAAAACATACCCACTCCATGAAACGGCCCCTACTATGCACCGCTGTTGGGAGGTACACTGTAGAACAGGTGATGACCAGTGTGTGAATACCTTCCTATGTAAGACTTAAAAGCGCAACAGTTTAATCTTGTTTCCATCAAATCAAAGAATCATTTGAAAATTGTAAAAAAAAATTCTTAAGTATTTTTCATTCAATTCCAAAATTGCTTTTGGGTTTCTTTTACAACAGGGACGATTAGGTCTTACCTTGTTGTTATAAAAACCCAGACTGACTGAATGCTACAAGAACTTGTACTTCCTGTACAACTGTTCCTCTGGAAGTTTTTCCCTTCTCCACGCAGGAACTTTGGAAATCAGTCAAACAACCACTGGCTCTTGGTCACCTTTTTAAAAAAGACTTTTCTCCCCAGATGAATTAGTATGGCCAAAAGGAGTTTTGGTCTATAGCAACTCATTCCAGCTGAAAATTATGGAGTCTGTGGGGTCGTTGGATTCTTTCATGTGGCAGGATTTTAAAAATTTTCTCAAATCTGTATTGGTTCAGTCCCATCTTTAAACTGAGCAGGCCAAATGACTTTATGTTTGTCTGTTATATATTTTCCCTGTAAATACTGGTGAGCTCATTGGCATGGTTTTGATATCACAGTTACTTACATATTCAGCTGATTCGCAGAAAGTATGGGCTTATAGCATAATATAGGCATATTAATAAAACTTAATTAATCTAAGTTGGTTTAAGAATGATAGATCCTTAGTATTGGCTCAAAACATGATTGTAGAATCTATTAGACTATCCTGTTTTGTTTCTTCATTAGTAAAGAAGGTAAAACATCTGGAAGTGGTTCGATGTTGCATTTGCATTTGGAAGCACATGCTATGAACCAATGACATACTGTAAAAATAATTCTCAATTTCATCAAATCTATCATGAATAGCAAAGGTATTTGGTGTCTGTTAAACAAAGAATTCATTGGTAAAATATGCAAGATAGAAAGGCCAATGAGAGCCAATAAAACAACAGAAGAGGGAGATTAAAGGTTTTTTTCCACAGCAAAGAAAAACTTATTTACACCATCCAGCCAAATAATGAACCCAATGCATGCAAGTTGGCATGTCATCACACAAGTTTAGCACAGTTTTTTGAGGGTTGATTAAAGGGCATAAACCTTTCATAAGATTCACAAGCAGAAATACCAGATTAGATATTGTCATAAGCATCTTGAAAGTCCAGAGCAAGACTAAAGCTGCATTTTTACAAAAGATACCAATAATGATGATGGGAAGAAATAAGCATGGAGAAGAGTAGGAAATGCTCACGATCCAAAGCATTCAAAATAATTTATAAAGTATATTCGATGGGTTTTCATGGCTATCACTCTCCGAAAGCCGTGTTCAAAAAAAGACAGAAGCAGCTGGAAGAGTTCATCAAGAGATATTCTGTCAACTAAGATTCGTCCAAATGTTGAAACACGATACACGGTACAGATGGAGGAGCCTGAAAACAGAAGTGAGAACTATCCATGAGTTGTTGAAGTAAATAATTTGGAAGTTTGAAAACCAGGTCAAGACACTGTCTTTTTGTTATTTTCCTCAAGCCGTTTCTAAGCAGTTTTTGTAATGTAAATATTTAAAAAACAACAGAAATCTCCTTTTTGTGCTGTCAGCACCATGATGCCCATCACAGTGCCCTTATAAAAACCACAACTTGATAGAAAATGGATGTTTTGACTGCCTGTTTGTGTTCAAGTAGGCTAAATTTAGCTTTTCTGCATTTAGATGAGCAACCAATCACATTTTCTGATCAGTTCAATTAAAAAATACAATTCACAAAAGTTCACATTTTTTCTATCCATAGTTTGGATCTCACTCAGACTGAAGATGAGGACATTTATGGTTGTATGAACAGACACTGGAGTTCATTGTCCCCAATGTTTCCTGTTGCACCCCCCGTCCCTCCCAATTTCATCTGATGAGGTATCCTCACCCGTGAATATATGCAGGGGCATACACACAGCGCACAGTTTGGACACACAAATACACATAGTTGCACACATCTTTTCTTCCTGATCGGATGACATCATTAACAATCATTACTGGGACACCAGGAAGTGCAGCGATCTCCGGCTCAGAGTCTGGCTGCATGGGATCAGGTTATCCAGCTTGAGATGAAAGATTTGAAAAGGAAAGCACCCACCAGAGCTATTTTACTTCTGGATTTCATCAATTCTTCCCTGCTTACAGAAGGCGCAATGTGATGGCTGAATTCAAAGAAAAAAATCCAAGCTGCCCTCATTCCCTTGCACAGTTTGTATACATAGATCTTTCTTAATATGTTTACAAAAATTCTTCCTTTGAGCAGAGACTCAGCTCTCCCATGTCTTCAGTGTGAAAATCAGAAACATATTTTGAGCTTTTTTGTTTTCCATGGATTTTTAGTAAATTCCAAAAAAATTGTGGTATGGTCACATAATACATCATATGTCCTATGTTACACAATCATATAGATTATACATTTATTCAACTCGATTAAGGTGACTTTGGTGATGGATAGTTCAGTGGAGTTGGCTGATCAATGTTAATTTTTTCATTTATTTATTCTTAATCTTGACAGTTTAAAATAGTTACAGGGCTTTTAGGTCTGTGGCGAAGTCCACAAATTTTGGTTTAGTGGTGGGGGCCGGAGCCATGGCTCTTAGAGTTATATCCTTTCTCTTTAGTTTCTAGAGAAAGCTGACACACCAGCCCAGGGTTAGTAAGTGACAGGCCCCTGGCAGGAAGCTTTCCTAAGTCCCTCGGCATCTCAGTAGCAGTTCTTGTATGACTCTAACCACAGCTACCACAGGACATGTACTGTTCTTGCTATTGAAAGCTGAGTACAGTATGATACAAGGCACACAGACCTTTCTGTGGGAAGAGCTTCTAGTGTGTGTGTTTTTTAATTTTGTTTGATGTTTGTGGCTTTGTGCATGCATGCATCTATGCATTGCTACAAATGAAAGTGCATACGCATATGATTGATTCTTTTCTTGCCAGTTCAAGTGTGTTTGCACGTCAGGCCTCTGATCAAAAAGCATCATAAGTAAGGAGAGAAGAGTGACCCCTACTGTTAAAGAAGCTACCCACCACCTCTTTATTGTAAAACAAACAATAACAATAAACTGAGACATTTATTCACTCCAAAGATAAGAAAGTGAATTAAACATTATCATGACGGCAGATTATCACCAAACACAACTGATGCATGAATGTATCTGAAGAAGGTAAATAATCTTCTTATGTTTGGCAAAGAGCATGCTACTTTATCTATGAGTTGTCCTCCCAGTTGATTTCACTACAGACAAAGATCATCAGTAAACATCACAGCCAGATCCGTATATTTATGTGTTCCATCACCATGTACTTGAACTTTCTGCTTTTTTTCTGAATAGGGGTTTTGATTGGAGTAGGGAGTGCTGGAAATCCTTTGAAAAGGGAAAACAAAAGGTCTCCTCTGTTGTGATGAAGCATACCTCTCAAGAGACCGGGCCTGGGCCTGACTCAACCTTTCACACAATTGACAGCCAACAATACAACAAACCCTGCCCTTGCAGACCTACTATTGTACTGGAGCACGCCACAGCTGTGGAGAATCACATTTAGGTGTCAGAGGCAACAAATGTTTCTTTAATTGGAATAGTGGTATTAGCTCATGTTTCCTCCTTATGCTTTATGAATCCCCTGTGCCTATTGTTTGGAAGTTCGCGTTGACGTCGCCTTGGCGGCCACGGATAATTGAGAGAGTGTGTGTTTGGACCAGGTTCAAGAGGAACTAGTGGGTGTTGGATGTGTGTACATATGTGTGTATGTGTGTATATTAAACACTCTACGTGTAGGTTTCTACACTGCATGTGTCTCCATTATTTTTCTGTTATTTACAGAAAATGTTTTGCATATAATTCATACTTAATCAGCCTGAACACTCTGTGTATCAGACCCTGAGATTAGGTGACCCTTGCTCCCTAATCTGTCTTGCAGGCAGATTTTATACGCGTGGTGGTGAGTTTATTTGCCCACATTTGTGTTGATGCAGTTATGAATATTAAACGGATTTTCAGTTTCATATGCTTAATACTCAATACGTATGAACTTCTTTTTCAAAACACACATGATTCAAAACATGTTGTTTGCCATTGAGTTTGGTGGCTCGTAATCAGCTTTTCATTTACAGTGCCGAGAAAAGGCAGGAAAAATCCATAAATAAAAAACAATACAGGAAATGAAATATTAAAGTTGCTAAATCTCACATGTGTTTATGTTTAATGCCAAGGGCCAATCCCTATTGGGCTGATAAGTACCACATTTTTTGCACTCTCTTTATCTTTGATAATCTGAGGAGATAAGATTACTGGTAATCTAGGCCATCAAAGACACGCCAATCCCTTTCCTAATGTGGGATCTTAACACTGGATCAAGACAACTTGCCAAAATCCAGGTCACAAGTGAGGATGAGAGATTAGTAGAATAAAGAATTCTCTATTTCCCAATTTTCACTTATTCAATGATTGAGAATGGACTTCGTTTATATATTTTTTTTCAAGTCTTGTTGACCACCTTAAAGCAGTTTTATGTACACATCCAGTAACTTGACAAGTGACACTTCAAGATGTGATCTGGATAAGCCTTGGCTCGACGCAAAGATCTTCCAAAAAACAGACAACCTTCAGAGCTACCCCCTTAATTCAATCTATTTCCCCACTGCATTGTCATGTAATATTATTCCAGTTGTAAAATATTAGTGTTGATCAAGATTCTTTAAATATGATAGACATGCAGACATGGTCAAGATAACTAAGACAAATAGTTTCTCCTGTTGTATATTTGAGCTGCAAATTTTGCACAAATTAGTCATAATCTATATGTGCATTCTTTTTTTTATGTTTTTTTATATCTTATCTTATCGTATTATTTAAATTTTTTTAAATTTGTATTTAAAGAAATATATATCAAACATATAGGCCAAAAAGAAGGAAGAAGCAGTTTTTAAAGTGGACAAAAGTAAGTGCAATGTGTTTTCTTGCATCTTGAGACAGAACAGGTGCTGGTCCCTGAGATCAGTGTCAACTGGGGATTATTGCATGTGTTGCTGAAGGATTGTGAATGCAACTCAAGAATTACTGTCATAGGAACTAAGATTACAAATGTGGATTAGGAGCATGAGATGCAGATAGTGCTAAATTAAGGAGGTAATCTGTCAGAATGACTTGAAAAAATATTCCTTATGTGAAAACAGTATTATTACTGTGGTTGTGTGTGTGAGAGTGTTGGCTTGCAAGTTTGTGCCTGCATAACAGTAGTTGGGATTTTGGATGCATTTGGCGGTACATTTACATAAATTATATAAAAACATATATTAATTTGAAATATTTTATCTTTGGTAAAGAATAAATAATTTGTTACGTCACAGCTTGTGTCACTGGTTGCAAAGAAAATGTAAATGCCAATGTCTTACCATCAGCAAAGGAGCTGATAGGTGATATTATTTGAATCTTTATACCCTAAATAACAACTTGTAGTTCCTAAACTCCTAAACTGAAATGTAAGAAAAACAATGGGCTGTAAACACAAAAACTACATAAAACAAAATGCAAAGAGAATTGCCACCCATCATGAAAGTCAGATCTCTAGTCCCAGACTTACAAGTTTAGCCCAGGACAACTGCTGTCCTGCAAGTTTTACATGTTCCCCAATTTCAATACATCAGATTAAGCTGAACCTGCAGGGTTGCAGCTACCTAGGACTAAACTTACCTAGCGCTGTCCTGGTCAAAAGTCTGCTTGGCAACAGATGTTCCAGTGCAATACATTTTGGGATGGCATCAACACAGTGACTGGCCACGTTACAAAACAAAACAGTACATCACTCCAGCCCCTTCATACTTTACTTGCTGCTTACACAACTATATTACACTACAAATCAGTTTGAAATCAAACACATACCTGGAGAGAAAAATCGTGATATTTAGAATGAGAACACATTTGGAAAAATTTTATTACATCTAAACAATGATAAAAAGAAAAAAACTATCTAATAACCTTGATATCCTTCACATTTCCGGATATTTTTACCTATCTTGAATTTGGTGAAAGTGTCATTACCATTGTGTATTTTTAACAGCTGATATTCAAGACATCCCTCTTGTTTTTATATTGGACAAGCACTTGCTACCATCTCCAAGTAGGAAAACATAGCACCATCAAGGCAAAATAAGCTATTTCTGGATAAAATCACTTTACCTGCATTGTTATTAAAAACCAACAAAAAAACATGCCTGACCTAAATTCAAATTTGAGCATCAATAATGTCTTGGATACTCCTGCCAAAGATCAAACCAAATCAAATAGAAATGATCTTTTTTTTCCACCCTTATCGTGGAATGAACCAATGCACTAATCGCATGTCTTTCATAAATAGATCACTGATATTTCTGTAATATACTGTATTGCCTGTTTCCTATGTTCTGTACTCCATTTCCATTAGAGAGAGCATGTCTCCTATTTTCTGGCGCAAGTGTTAAATGTCAGTGCTGGGCAATGTCTATAACCAGGAGTGCGCATAAAACCTTTCGTCTTGTTCTCTGGGGCTTGTTGCTTGGTCATCACATTTTTTAATACATTTTTTCCTTATTTTACCCGACAGGAGGAAAAACAGAAAGGGCGTAAGAGGATAATGTGACATATTCTTTCATTTTGACTGAAAATGAATAGAAGCCACACAATCTGATCTGCTTTTTAAACCTACGTTACTTTCAAATTATAAGTATCAAGCGTTTGTGCAAATGTCTGCTGTTAGTTTTTAGTACCTGTATAGAAGGTCTGCTAGAGCGGGATTTTCACAGCATATTCTGAACCAAATCTCTGTGCATCCATCATCTGTTTGAAGCCAGCTGACCTCCTGCAACCACATTTCTGAGAATACATGCTCCGCTTGCAGTTTAGACTCAGTCTGGAATTCCTCTGGAAGTGGAGGAACACCAAAGCATTCGCTTAATGGAGCTTCTTTGACATTTTGACAACATCCTAAAACAATGGCCTAAAATTAGTAACTAAGTAGCGTGACCAACCCGCTGTCAGACTCTCAATAATAAACACTTTTAGTTACTCAAACTTTAATATTTTGGAAGGCAACTAAATCATTCTGACGGACGCTATAGGAGGTTCTTCTTTATTTGTCATTACTCAGAGTGACTGATGCTGTATTTTATCTTTTTTTTTTTCTTTTCGGAGATGTGTTCTGCCTTTGAAAGGTCATAAGGTGAATTGTGTTGTGAACCAAAGCTAAGCCATAACTCGCACACATATAAATGAGCATTGCAACATTTCATTTGGCATGCTTTTTAAAAATGTTTGTAGCCCTTAGGGTAAATGCACCACTTCCGATAACTAATGAGGGATATTGTAAGGTTCATGTATGTATGTGCGTGCTGATGTGGTTAACAGCTTCTTTTGACTGCAGTTGTACATCTGAGGTTTTGCTTCCTAAAACTAATGTAATCAGAGCATAGAGAGCGTTTGGGTCTGACTGTGAGTGTGTGTGTGTGTAATAGTAGGTGTGGAGGAGCTGTTGGGAGAGAATTCATTAGTGAGTAGACAGGTAGCTAATATTACACTCCACTAGTGAAAGTCAGCAGCTTGAGCTGTCCTGGAGTCCACTCTCTCTGTTTCTGATTCCCTCTCTGGGATATCGGTAAAGCTACACCAGGCTGGATGACATTTCCAAAGACAGCAGGCCACTGATTAGAAAATGGTCTGCACTGAAACAACAGCCTCCGATCTTTATCTAAGTTTAATGTTGTCCTCTACTCCTCCACCCATGCCTTTGTTTCTCTCTCTCTCTCTCTTTCTCTCTCCCTGCAACCTTGCTATCTATCCGTCTCAAAGGCCTGTCTCTCTTGGGAGCCAACTATAAGTACTCCATCAGGCAAACCGCATTAGTGTAATTTTGTCCCAGGAAATTAGCAGAGCAGAGCGGCGCCAATTAGAAGTCAATAGCTGGCTTTATTAATCGAGCTAGCCATCACAGTTGATTACATTAAGTTGAGCCTGAGCTCTGGCTGCGTGTGTATGTGCATGTGTGTGCGCAACTGTCTTTGTGTGTTTATTTATCAGTGTTTGTGGGTCTGTATTTGGCTTGTGCATACTTAGCTGTGAGTGCGGCCTCGTGCAGAGAGCTGCAGGTGCTGCTGACTTGCTGATCCTGTCTCATTGTGACTGTCTGCGGCTCTGTTAGAGCCCAGTAATATGTTGATATTGACCCGCTTCGACTGCAGGCACTTATAAGACACACTGCTGTGGGGTGTGGAGCTACTGGCATCAGTTTATTCAGTTACAAGCCAACCAATTTGATAAATTAAACTGACATTATTACATTAACTATTGTATTAATATAGCTGCAAGTGTGGACCACAAAAGAAGCATAATATCATTTTAGCATGGTGTAAATAAAAACAGAAACAAACAGGGGACATTCATACATGTATTTATCCTTATATGATCTATACCTTTATTCTTTAATGTTTATAGGGTCTGTTGCTGGGAATTTCTAGCTATATGATCGACATAGATAAGTGGATTTATCATTTCCATGATATCTGTTCATTGTTTGTGTTTGTGCAAATTCAATAAGTCAAATAGAGATTTGCAGTAATTGGAAACACTGATTTTACATATTTGTATTAATGGTTTGCATCAACAGCCTGCTATTTTGCTTCTTAATCATTTACAAACAGGAAACATGGCTTTTTAATCATAAAACCCCATTTAAGTCATGTGTTAAGGCACTTTAGGCTTTTTGTGACAAACTCCACTCCATTTTACAGGAATACTGAAAAGATAATCTTATAAAACAGCTCAGAATTTTTACATGTGCATACTTTCATCCTTATTTCTCTTGGATATGTTGGAATTTCTAAACCTGGCTCAACCAGTGGAGCCCTTGTGCCTGAATTACAGGGTTGGTGTTTTGATTTCAGGCTACTGTTTCTTTTGATGGTGTCATTGCCCCGGTATGCAGTGAAAACATATCAACTTTTAATCCCAGAGGTATCATGGGATTTGAGTTGTAAATTTCTTGCATTAAGCTAGCAAGCAAGCCAAGGATTATTATCAGGGCTGTAAGGGTCAGTAGAACAATGTAATTTTAATTTTTTTCTTAATAAAAACATTCCTATACTTAGCATCTTTTGCTGTTTATCATAAAAAATACTGATTAGAAATTCTTGCAAGTGAAGTCAGTTT
This sequence comes from Craterocephalus amniculus, assembly GCA_036024015.1. Classification (NCBI taxonomy): domain Eukaryota; kingdom Metazoa; phylum Chordata; class Actinopteri; order Atheriniformes; family Atherinidae; genus Craterocephalus; species Craterocephalus amniculus. The sequence goes on along the minus strand of JAVQJG010106868.1, from coordinate 9,473 downwards.
TGGGGTGATTACATTTCTGCTGACACAAATGTAACCGTTTTACAAGCTGCAGTGACTGGCCTTGGGTTTGACAGCTTAGGTGGCATTATCCACGGATACTCTGGCACAAATGGGAAAATATGCATATATCCCTTGTAATATCCTCTTGGTAGATCTTCTACATGAGGATTAAAGTGTGAATTTCCTATGTTATTTCTGCCCCTGCCCATATGTGTAATCTCAAAATCTAATCCTTCACTGAAAATCTTTCACAAACTTGTCTTAATCCATGTGGCATATCTGCTGGCTAACACCTGTTCCTGAAGGAGTTCAAGAGAGAGAGGCTGGGGAGAGAAAGGAAGCCCAGGGATTACACAAACTCAACATTATTAGATGAAATGTTATTTATACATCTATATATAATTGTATAGATTGAATTATATTATTATGTTTGGTCTATGTCTGTTTATATATCTAATAATGTCTGACGATTAACCAATGTCTCCGTTCTTCATGATGACATCTTTATAAGATCAAAGCTTTAATCGAATACTCATAAAACACATGTTATCTACGAACTTAAAAGGAATATAAATCACTTAAATCAATAATTAGAAACAATGTTGGGACTTTGTCTGCACTGAGGTAGAATATCTAATCACATTTGAATGCTGCCACTCAACAAAGGGCCTAGAGTGTTAAATTTCCAGATGAAAACCCTTGGCAAACCAAGGCCCCTGGGTGTCTTTGAAACATGGACTTAGAGAACCACAAAATGATCAACACCGCCAAAACCACAGAATCCACACTCCCTCTAGACATACACCCCCCCAGTACCAGCTTCCATCTCACCCACAGTGGTTACCCCTTAAGCCAATCTGCAGATCCAGGTGCCATCTTATTTCAAACACAGTTGGCACTATTGAACTAGAATTTATTTTGAACTGCTTTTAAAGAGGACAAAATGAGCATTTTTACACAAACACAACCCATCATTCACTCCAGCTACAGACATGCTAGCATGACTGAGGCCCCAAAACGAAATCTGGCTTCATTGGCCCAGAAAGGACAATTCCCCCTGGGCCATATCTAAGAGGCTGGTGGCTAAGTTGCTCTGACAGCTACATGCTTTAGCAGATGCAGTTCCCATCCAGTGAAGTAGTGTATTTGTGGGCAGATAAGCTAAAGAGAGTTGGTATGGCTACAGTTACATGGGTTACAGGGTAGCAAAAGGTGACTGTGAGTAGGTTGTTGCTAACTGTAGCTTCTGGATAGAGCTTGTCTAATGAGATTGAGCTGATTATAATTATGACTGCCGACCTCCTAAATAATACTGTGTAAGCACAAGGGGATGCTAGCAGGTTAATAAGGTTCACTGATCTGTCACGACATGGACATAGATTTTGTCCTTAAGGTAGCCTTTCTAGTTTGTCTTTGTATTGCTGTTAGTAATACTGGATTTTTGAAGCTCTAAACACTTGCTTTGCTGCAATGCCTCAATCACCATAAACCCCAAGTGGATTTGTAGGCAACACACACCAGAGGTTATAAATTCTTTGGCAAACACAATCAGATGGGTATTGTGTCAGGATCTTTCCTAAAGGGTAGCAGTCTTACACCCCACCTTCAGATTGGCTTACCAGGCACTTCCGTCTAAAATCTAATAACAGAAACAACAATAGCTTTCGAGGGAAGCAAAGCATTTTATATTCATCTCCCTTGTGTCAGGTGGACTAAGCGCCAGCTGGAATCAAAGGACTGGCAGGGAAGCAGGTAATGTTGCAGACAGAAAAAAGAGTCTTAGGTGACAAAGTAAACTTGAAAACACTGATCAGTGTTGTGGCAGGGCAGTTGTAAGTGATTGGAGTCAGAAATGAAATGTCTCAGCTGGGGGAAGTGAAAATTTGTGTACAGGGGTTTATGATAGAGTTAAAAAGGAGTTAAATTTCTTGTCAACAGTTATGTTTGGACAAATATTTTATCTATCCAACTGAAATCAATCTTATCAGACATTGCAGGATTTACATAGACATTGGATGAAGTGATCTGATCAGCTGTATTTACATGATGAACAGATTTAATACAATTGGACTGCTTTTGACATATGCAATGGCTACCAGTTTGGAAAAAGGCTTTTCTTTTTTACATTTTGAACCCTTTGACCATCAAAACTTTCGGTTTTCAACTACTGTAAAACACAAGTCTCATGTCTTTGACGCTATGTGTTCATTTACAAAAACCGGTATCACCCCACCCTATTTTTGACAAGGAAACCAGGTAGTCACAATCTCTAATCTCAGCACCCAATACTTGGAATCGACTAAAATCGGAACTTCCCTTTAAAGCCCTCGTTTCACTGAATCAGTTTAAAGCTATGGTGAAATCACTGCAGTCTACTTTGTCGGTGTGCATGAGTTATATGTGAGAAAGTTTTAACGTTGTAAATTTTATACGTTGCATTTCGTTTTTTATTGTAACTGCGTTTCCAACCTCTTGGAAAAGAGACCTTTGATCTCAATAGGACAAACCAGGTTAAATAAAGGCTAATTAAATGAATAAACGTCTTTCCTGAAACTCATTAAGTCAGACAACCCCCATGTGGTTCAAGCATGTGCTGAAACAACACAAACGATCACAGAGAATGTATACTTGGTTATTTTTCCCTGCAGATCCAATCATAAATAAATTCAAACACCTCCTCTCGATCAGAAATTGAGAAATTTCCGCTGACATGTTTACATGACACTTTTTTATTCTGACTGGACAATTGATCAGATCAAAAGTGCGCCATGTAAATTAGCGACAGCACACATGCTTGTGATACAATTTTCCTAATCTAAAATCCTTTCATGGAAGTAACTGTGGAGATTTTTGTTTAAGAGTTATGAACCAAATAACCACCATTTATATGCCCCCTGAACAATCAAAGTGACATTTTGTTATTTTATAAAGAGATCGCTACTAATCATTACCACAAATCTGCCTCTCTAAAATGTAACATTATGGTGGAACATTTTAGCCTGTGCCCTCTTCTCAAAAAATCCCCCAAATCTGACAAAGACTCCATTCCCTGCCCAACCCCAACAAACAGGCCTATTCACACCATCTACATCATGTGAAGCATTGCAGAGACATGACCAGTTGCTAACCTCATCACTGTAGAGTTGAATATGCCTCGGGAGAAACAGTGTGAATGAATAAAACGCAGCATGAATAAACAAAATCATAATCCACGGCTTTTTAACACAGTGCTCATAGAGTTGTTGATACTCCTAATTCCCTCCGTTCCTTCTTGAGACGGGGTGAGGACACGCAAACATAAAATTTTAAACATAAAATCAAAGACTGGAATCAGACTAAATTAAATTTGTCTGTCAGTGCTGCTGACTGTTTAAAAGATCTTACAAACAAAATGAGAAACTGTTTCCACAGCGTTCAAAACACTGCACTGTGGAGCCATGAGGGAAAATAACTTTTTGAGGTAGTTTCACAAACTCTTTCTTCCCTCTCCTCTGCCATATCATGTAGCCAAAATGTCTCCCTTCCCTTCGTTTGATAGGCTTTAGGCACGATTCTCATTGTGTGTCTGTATGTGTGTTTCTGCCAGAAAAACGACTCTTATAAGGCTTCACCTGCAATTGAATCTGTTACGTGTCAGGTCTCGTCTAGCTACTGATCTGTCACCGCAACCCTGCTCTGTTTGCAGGTGGCTTGGAATGATGTGCCTCAGTACACATATTTGCTGTTCAAGCATGGCCTGTTCAACAGAGAGGTCAGCCATCAAGATGATCCCAAATTTCAAACACAACAAAATACAAAGATGGTTTCGAAGCTTTCTCTTGCTGGGGCTAAAAGGCCAGACATCCATTCTCAACATTTATCATGTAGCTGAGGAGCAAGGTAAAATGATTTTACAACAAATTACAAAACAACCCTGTAAGCTTGGGAAATGTTAATCATTACAGGGAAATCATTTTTTTCTGTAGTACAATATAGCTTGTTTATATGTAACTGAAAACAAGAAGCCAAGCCAAAGTTCAGAAGTGTCTATTTAGTGTTCGCTGTGTCAAGGCTATAAATCATGTTTGTGATGGGATTTGTGGAGCTGGAATGTGAATGCTTGACAGTGATGGAGACGAGCTGCCAGACGAGGCGTCAGGTAGCTGCCACGCAGAGTTGATCAGCACTGTGTCATGCCGAGAGGCCCAGCCTGTGACGTGCCGTGTGGTCCAACAGGTTATGAAAGCAGGCAGGATGGTGTCGGGGTGACAAGAAGCAGGGGCTGTCAAGAGGAAGATGAGAGGACAAGATGTCGTGTTCGCCATGTCCACAAGGCGCCACCGTCTTTGATTTTATATTACAGAGGCAGCTGTATAGAGTCTCTGATTGATGTGAGTGTATTGCATCTCAAGAGTGAGGACTTGCTGGATGTGTGTACGCGTACATGTTGTGTGTGCAGGAAGCAGCTGACTGGAAAAATTCTCACACGAAATGCAAACACAGATTTTTCTGAACTTTGACTTACGAAACCTTTCTGCAAGACAGTGGCTTTGTTGTTCTTTCCGGAGATTGAGTAAATCCTTGGGTAATAACGCATCACATTACCGGCCATTAGTTCATTCATGGGATAAGTAAAGTGATTTTATGGGCATAATATGAGCTTATCTCAGAGTTCATGTTGTTCTCTGTTCTTGCGAAGCCCAAGGAACCAACTCTGTTTAAACTTGGCATTAAGACTAATCTTGAAGGCTCTCAAAATTGTTTTGCAAAGGTGTTGGTAGCAAAACTATCATTTTTGGTAGCCGAAGTCCAGCAAGTTAATCAAAGTGTTGTTTTTATTGTTTTTTGTTTTAAAAAAACTAAATCTTTTGATAAACTGAAAAAGATGCCTTTATTATAAGAGTAAGACCTCAAAGGCAGCATTCAGACAGTTTGTTCAGCTTCCCTGGGGGCTTACAACAGCAAGAATGGCAGGAAAAAACAAATTGATGTCACTCTGTCTGCAGTTGTGAGGTCTATGAACAAACCGGGTTTAAAAGAAACTTGAGTGGCAATCAATAGATACATTTCTATTGCAGTGTTTAAATGATTATCTATAATCTTAAATAAGGATGGTAAGTTATGAGAAGTAATGTTGTGACTTCATTTTAACAACATAATGTAATTATCTTGATTTCACAACTGGTAATAATTTTCAGGAGTAACAGAGCTGTAAAGTCTTCATTTTGATTCAGTGTTGTTTTAACAAATGTTGTGGCATTGCAGTGGCGAGATCCTTAAGTTGTTTATCACGATTATTTTATAAAACAGCAGAGAAGAGAACAATAAGGAGCAGAATGCACTTCTTGGCAATGTTACTCAAATCTAAAGTGAGTGGGCTGCACGGTGGTGTGGTGGTTAGCACTATTGCCTCACAGCAAGATGTTTTCTGATTCAAACTCAAAGGGGCCTTTCCATAGAGTTTGCATGTCCTCACTCTTTATCCATGTAAAGGTTCTCTCGAGGTCCTCCAGCTTCCTCCCACAAAACACATGTCTCTAAATTATCCCTGTGAGTGGTTGTCAGTCTCTCTCTAAGGCAGCGGTTTCCGAACGTTTTTAGCCATGGCTCCCATAAGAACATATGTTGATCTTTGGAACACATCAAATGGGTCATCCTACTTCCATCCTCTAAATATAGGACTTAAAAACCTTTTGAATCTTCATAAATGAGGAGCAAAGAGTGTTTTTTGGTGGATGCAGTTCACTACTGTAACGAAGCACCCACATGCTCAAAATCAGCTTCTCTCATTGAGATAATGCCAAATTTGGATGTTTAATATGGCATCGGTAATGACCTTATTGTTAAGGCATAAAAATATATAATTTCAACAAATTGAACAATTTGCATTTTCATGTCATTTTGACAACCTTGATAAAAATCCCAAATTTATTTGATAAATGGAGGCTATATTTTCTTTACAATGACCATACAACCACCTGAAATTATTTTGGCACCCCTTTGGGATTTGCGACCCCCAGTTTGGTACATAAAGGTTGCTACAGAGTGCGAGAATGTAAAATGTCATAACTTTTGTCATCGTTATTGTTATTGTACTAAATCTGACCTGCATAATGAGGCATATCCACCATGTCCAGATTAAATGGAAGCAGTTTATACAAACTGTACTAAAAACAGTGAATCTTTGCCTTTTTTTTTACTACAAATTTTTTTACCGGCTGATTTGATCCTCCTAAGCATGGATGATAGCAATCTTTGACAAATGATGGTAAATGTTTTCCTTCACATTCTTTAGCAATGACACTTTCACCTGCTCTTTCGTGAAGTTTTTTGTTGTTCTTCTTCTTCTTCTTGTTTTGCTCTATAAATATTCTTATTTCTATGAATGTTCCTCTTCAACAAAGAATTATGAGAAAAAGTTTCCAACATACTGACATGTGTCTGGGTAGCAAATTAAACTGCAAACACCTTTAAAGCTTAAACTGACATCAAAGATCAACAAGCCCACTTCTTTCTTTCTTGGGTTGTGTTGTGATTTATAAGTCTAACAAATATGGATTTATATATTTTAAGTGTCAAGTTACGTCATGTTAACTGTGATCCAGCGTCCAACCATTGAAAGACAAGTCATGTTATCAGGACCATCTGATGGACGTACTTTAGACACAGGAGTAAGTAAAGTCATCAAGGCCCCCAACTGATCGTAGCACCTTGGGGCCATGTTTAAGGCGCTGTATGAACTTTTTGATGAGGGCGCCCTCTTTACTCCATGTTCTTGTGATGCTTGTCAGCACGTAGACCTCATGCAATTCATCACAACTGGATAATTGCTTTACAAGGAAGCCATGCACAACCAGACAGACAATACATGCAGAGATTTAGGGACAAACATAAGCAGTGTTCACACAGAGAAAAAAACCCACCCGTTCCTAGCCCTTTCATGCCCTGCATTAGTGTTTACCTAAAACCCATCCCTTTTTAAATCACAGCCTGCTGCTGACTGAAAAGTTTAATGATAGCTGCAGGGTCTTATGAATTTATATCTGCTATTGGCGGTAGTACATCTCTCACTCTCTTTGAGTCTTTCCCTATCCTGTCTCTGAAGGATAAGAGTTGAAGTCACGGTCAGGACCCCTAAATGAGGCTGTCGTTTCTGTCTTTACTGCAATCACAAGACCTACTTTTGAGAAGTGTTGGTGCAAGGTCAGATGACGTACAGCAGAAGCATGACACTGTTCAGTGCCAACAGTACACACACACACACACACACAAACACTGTGCTACATGTCTGCTAATATTTAAGTGCTACAGCATCCAGTCATGTGCATACCCATATCAGATTTCTCACTAATCAAATCACTGACAGCTCCCTTTATCCAAACCAGTTAGGCAAGTTCATCTATAAAACTGCCTGAATTATTTCATTGATAATGAACTGTTTATGCAAGTTTGAAGAGTCTTTGATGGAACATTTGATGCACTCAATACTGTTCAAATAAATAGGTTGTGCTTCAACTTCTCTTTGATGTTGCTGAAACTGCCCCAAGGTTTCAGTTCAGATATGGCTCCACGTACTGTTTGTGTCATCATGTCATGTTTGCACTGCTGACTCCATGTCAAACAACCTGAAGAATAGAATGAGAGATGAACAGAGCAAAAGCAGAGGGTGAATTAGTCTGTCTCAGGCTGCATCATGTAGGAACAGACAGGATATCAATATTTACAGACACTCCCCAGGTTTAGACAGCATTCATGTCAGAATGAACAAACAGTTCTCACTGCAAAGGTAACATCCAGCCGTACGCTACACATTCACATAGGCAAACACATACACTCTTTCTTCCCTCTTTGCAACCATACATACACACTCTAACCTGAAACAAAAGCACAGGTAAAGCTTGACAAAAACTGTCTATGGATCTTTTGAGTCATACACTCACACACACACACACACACATACACACACCTACACACTAACTGCTGTCTACATTCACCCTGCAATTATCTCCTCACAGACCTAATTCTGGCAGTTAAGTGGCTGGCTAAAAGCATGTGTACACAAACAGGGGCCGACAGAAAGGTTGTGCACGCCGTTTATCTGTCAGCTCTGTCACACACCTGATAGATAGCCATCGCAGAGTTTAAAAAGGGAGCAATTCAATCTGACCTTACAGGTGAGTTGAACTACAGGCATAATGCATGCTTGCATAAATGCATACTTACAGACATTGTGCAGCAAAGAAGCTTAGCAGATATTGAACCGACATTTACGGAGATAAGTTGAAGGCTAAATTTCACATTTAAAATTTACTGTCATCATCGCGCATTTTATTTGTTTTGAGTGTGAGCAATGTCGTTGAATCTCAAAACTGCTAGGAAAACTCGGCCCTTTGCTAACTTGCCTGGACACAGCAATGGTTCAGCTCTTAAGATGGTCAGGTATAATATTGAACATCCTGTGAATGAAAGACCAGCAGATGCTGAAACACTTACAGAAGGTTTTGAGAAGTATTGCATAACACCAGTCTAAAAGGTTACAGGAAAGTCTGGTTCCTCACAAGCAAAATATGAGGAAATGAGGCATAACACATGATGTTTGCTCAATACTGTACTGCACACATGAAGGAAATGTACTGTTGAATCTTGAATTGTATTATCAGTTATACAATAAATACACAGAGGTCTGACCCCCCCCCCCCCCCAAAAAAAAAAAAGAAAAAGAAAAGATGCTTGAAGGAGATCACCAGTAAGTCTATAAAACAAAACAAGTGTTTCAACTCAATGGTAACATAGCATGCTGGCAAAATGACTCCATAACATACAGTACAACCTCCTGTCTGTGCATAAAGACACACTGTAACAGATTTACCTTAAAATTCACAGTAACTTACTGGCAACAATTAGCCAGGTAATTACTGTGAATATGTTTTACAGTAAACATACTGTAGTTCCATTTAAAGTATATTGTGAATTAACTGTAAAATAATAAACAATTACATACTGTGCTTTGGGTTATATTTACAGTGTTGTTTGATTTACTCCAGAAAAATGGTCAATAAAATACCATGTTTTAAATTTTATTTACAATACAGTCCAACTGTAGATACATTATCAAATGACAAATGTTTTTAACATTTTTTACATTTTTCACTGAACAAACATGTGTTAGTAAACAAAATCTCCTTCTAAAAATGTAAATTTTCAGAGATAAAACACATGTGTGCTTAAAATTGATTAGCATGGAGGGGGCTCCTCATGAGATCACATATACACTTAACTCATGGTGCAGCAAGGACAGTACAAGCGGAGCCCAAAGCATGCTGGGAAATATTCCAGCACAGCCATCCCCAGGACCAATCAATGTAAAAGCTTTCTCTGGGCGGGCCAAGCCCCGGGCCAATCGGGCCTATTAGTTTACAATTTACAGTACTTTACTGGCTACTGTGATCTTTTTCACAGTTATCCTTTGACTACTGTAATTCTCTGCTGTAATA
>JAVQJG010106862.1:0-11132 GCA_036024015.1 Craterocephalus amniculus | reverse complement strand
CTCACCCCATCCACACACACATCTCTCAGTCTCCCCCTCCCCACCCACACATGCATGCCCTTCAAAACAAATCACAAAAGAGCATTTTGGGAATAATAATAATTTCAAAAAGCGTCCATTATTAATCCCACACAGAAGCACCGCTGGCAGAAGAAGCTAGGGTGGTTAGCGCAGACCCTCACCCCCTCCAACCACATTCTCACAGAAGCATACACCACACACACATGTCAGAATGCAACATAGTAAGGCTAGGTGATCATGTTTTTTTAAAAAGTGGTTAGAAAGTTCAATCTTTAGTAAAGAACCCATCAATACCCATAAAGAACCTTATGGTGTTATTATTCACATCTTACTTTGACTGTAGATTGCCGCTCATGTCAAAGAGCAAATGCAGACTCGTTGACATCTCTGTGACATCTTCTGGGCTCTGTTCTCAGACTTCTCGTTTGCAGCAACTGTTTCCCCAGACTGCACATTACTCCTCATGACAAGGTTCTCTTTAAGCTTTCTTTTCGTTTTCAGTCTTTTTTTGGTCTAAAATAAGTAATTTAATGACCAGTAAGGGATGATCTACCTGTGTGCTGTGTTTGCACTCATATTTTACTGTTACTACTGGAGCTCATGGTCAAATTGGATTTCCTGATTTATGGCCTTTGCCATATATTGTTCATTTCCATGGCTACTGAGGGATGGGGAGGCTGGGGGATGAATTCTGAGGTCGACAGCAGTGTCTAACAGGATTGCGGGGTGCTGTTAAAATGAAGCCGTTAATTAATGCTATTGATTGACAAAAAAAAAAAAAAAAAAAGCAAATGTGATTTGCATACAGCCCTGGTGATCAATGCATTAACCGATTTTTTTTCCCCACTCTGAAATCTGATTTCCTGAGTTTTCAAAGTGAGAGAAAGAGAGCTGAGACTAATGTGGATCGATTGGGTCTCTCACAGACAAGAATATAAAGCATTTTATTAGCAGGTGAAGGGTGAAACATACCAAGACAGAAGAAAGAGTTTGAAGTTGGAATTTGTAGTTGTCCCCAATGTCAACAACACTCTTTAGTTGTCACATGTTTATCACTGCTCAGATAGTTTCCTCTCAAAAATCAGATTACAGTAATATTTCTGTGAGGCCAAACTGAAGTCTTTTGTTAAGAGCAAAAATCTTTAAAAAAAACCATATCAATGACTAGCAGAGGCATGAAAATCAAAAACAAGAGAGGCGTTAAAAAAGCAATATGTTGTTTTTTTCCCCTGCTTTCTCACTTGCTCTGTCAAGAGCAGCTTATTATAGCGTATTGATTTATAAAGCTTTAAATGTGATCCTCCATGTCCAAGTCAAGGGCAGGGTGTGAAAGAGAATGAGTGAGAAGAGGAGAGGAAGGGAGAGAAAAACAATAGGAGGAGGAAGAAAGAGAGTAAGAGCAAGGCAAGACGAAAAAGATGTTTTGAAGCGGATTGAGTTAGAAAGAGTGTCCACGACGTGGGGAAGCGGCAGCAAGGCATTTTCAGAGACGCTCTAGAACACAAAAGGGTAATTGTTTTAGCCCAGATGTTGCTTTCGCACAACAAGCAGGATACAATGTTCCTACTGAGCTGATGAGCCCAATCAGTGAAATGATTAAAAATTGATTTTGTCCCTGTAATTACAGTATGTAAACTACTTAGCCGGGATTGCAAAGGAAGTGATTTTCTAATTACGTATATACTCTGGTGTCTAATGATTGGTTTTTTGAAGTAATGAAGAGAGGGTCCTAACGACTCCACTGTGTTCTGTTGTTGAAGGGAGAAGGCAAGAGAAGGAGTGTGTGTGAATATGTTTGTGTGTGTGTTGTGGGGGGGGGTATTTGGGGGAAGGGGTTGATGGCAGAGCATCGTTAGGGCAAGACAGTAGGCTTGGATACAAAAGGGGGATGAAAATTGAATTTTTGCCAGCCAGTGCTCGCACGATAACATGGGGGCCCTGTGTTGGTTTGCATAGGATCTGGAAGCTAAAAGGAGACTGTGACTTCTCATGAGGGTCGCCAGGCCTTGACCAGCACTGGCAATCTGGACCCTGCAATTAAAACCTCACGGGGGTAAGGGATTTAGGACATCACACAAGCACAGGAGAATTAGCAGTTGTGCAGGCGAAAAGCTCACAAATCAGCGTGGAGCAGTGCCGTTGTGAGCCGAGTAGGCATCAGCATTCAGTCAAGTCGGACAGAATCTAACTTACAGAGCAAAGTATTTAGGGTTTTGTGGGTTATTTAGTTAAATGCGAACAGTAATGGCTTCATCTCCAAACCTTTAGTTGGAGTTTTAGATCATTGAGCAAAAGCCCATTTTAAAATTTTGAGCATCAGCCATTCAAAAAAAGGAAAACATTTTTGAGTATTTTTTGTTGACAATAACACTCATGGTTTATCTTTTCATCATTCCTTGGCCTCAGCTGTCGTCATCTTGCATGTATGTGGTTACAGGTGTTGTTCTCTTCTATTCTAAGTATATTGAAGAAATCTCTCTGAAAAAAACGACTGTGCTGAAGTGCCCTTCATTTCTTGATTTATTTCCAGGAACAAGAAGCAGGTGCAGCAATTTATTGGAACATGAGTAAATGTAGACATAAATACTCCTTAAAAGGGGGAGAGAAAACTAGAACCACTGCACAGTTTTAACTAGTTTACAGGTCAGCGTTTGGGACAACCACCTGCATTCTTGTGTGAAGCCTGCACTCAGGCTTGCTTGTGATTCTTGTAAGTAGTCCAAAGTGAAACTGTGTCGTTGTAACCATAGATGTTACTAAAGAACTCTGCCAGTAACAATGTGCCTGAAGATACACTTTAAAATTGGATCTGTGGCTTCTTTGCAAAGTTCTCTGCTTTTAGACTCTGAAAGACTTTTAGAAAATCTGGACAGTATTGAGGTTCTGCAGATTCACAAGCTTTTAAACAGGATTTTTAGCTCGCACAAAATTCTTGCTCGTCACTTCTAAAAATCCCTTCATTTAGGATCTGTTTGAGGAAAACTTTTCAAGGTTAGGATCTTTTTTAAAAACGATTTTGCTTTTACCACCTTTTAGTACTTAGTAAAAAGGATGACTTTAAATAGAAAAACTGAAATGTTGGCAAGTGTAAGCAGACTTCCTTTTCTGTCTGGAAAACTCAAAGTGGGTGTTTGATAAATCAGTTTCTTTGCAGGAGAGGCCCTCTTCTTTCTCCTTCTCCCCTCCACTATCAAGCTTTTTTCCTGTCAAATGCAACCTGACAAGTTTTTGAAACGTATGACCTCTGACTTGGGCCATAACTTAGAATCAAACTCAGGTAAACTGTGTTACTGCAGCAAGGCATTGAGACCATCAAAGAGTCACTCTATCAGACAGAGAATATAGAGATAAAATGACAGGGTCGCAGAGCACATAAAGACCACATAAATCACAGCACAGAATGAGTCACTCACTTAACCATAGTTGTGTTTTCCTCTTCTCTGCACTTAACATATCTAACAAAGCTAAAATATCTTCTTATTCTCATGTTCAATATTAAATATTTAAATATTAAATTTTTCTTGAGAAATAAAAGGACGTGAGTTAAGCCTCTGCTTATTGGGAGGGAAAGATCTGTGGGTTTTAGCTCCTTGGGAACATTAATAAGTGACAGAAAGCTAGATTAAGAAAGCTGGGATGCGACTAGAAAGAAAAAACGACAAAGCTTTGAAATGCTGCCAGTATCACCAACTGCACTCTTCTGACACAGCTGATTGTAAGAGAAGCTGATAGCATAGCCGACTTAGGCCTTTAATAATTCATTTAGTTAGGCTATGATCTATCATTTTGTACCTTTTGACATGTGATATTGAAATTTAATATTGCATCAATACAAATGATGTATTGCTAGTCATTGGAAGGAAGAATGTGGATTGCAAAATGATCTCTGAAAATATCCTTTCACTCTCTTCTCTCTCCTATTCACTCTGTTCTTTCATAGCTTCATTGTACTAAAGTAGAAAGGCATGAGAGAAACATCTGTCTTCACCCCCAACCCCTTTACTCCCAGCTTTGATATGTGTGTTTAAAAAAATGACAACTTAAAACGCTCTGGGAGAAAGTCTCCTGCTCAAGTCAAGAGAGGGTTGGAAAAAAAGAAAGGAAGGAAGGGGGGTATCGGAGATGGAAGTGAGTAGCAGAGGGAACATGACAGCAGTGGCTGGGGGAGACGTCACACGTTGTCGAGATCTCTGACATGACTCTTAAGTGTGGTGAAATCCCACAGGCAATATTCCTGCTCCGAAAGCAATGGTGGGTGCTGGGAAGCAAAATCTTCTGTTGGGATGTCAATCCAGCCGGCTTCCAGTCTGGTTCATGTACTTAGTCTGCTCAGTTGGAGAAGGATGCACTGATAGCAACACTGGCTGAGTGAATTATACCTGTAATCTGTGGAATTTCACATTATTCAGACTTTATACTAAGGGCTACAGTGAACCTTTATTTTAAAAAAAAGCCTCTGAAAGTAACAGATATTATTCCGAAATTTCAGATTAAATTCTTGTCCAGTGTTTGTCATTAACAAGTGTGTGTGATCATATGTTGAGGCATACTGGTTTAGATTTTGATCAACCAATCGCAGGAGGTTACCAAACTGTTTGATTGGTGATGACCCTGCTCTTAATCCTCTTCTATCTGGACTCTTCAGGAACTTCCTCCAGTATCATTTTCTTGTAAATTTAAGTTATGCCTTTAAAGCTGGTAATTACAAATCTGCACTGTGGCAAAGCTGAGCTTTCCACACTCTGTGTCTGGCAATAGGTAGCACTCGCAGATCACCAGCATCAAATCGCTTAAGGTTTTTATAGAATGAGGTCTTTTAAGTTTTTGAAGTTTTGTATGGCTGGCTTCTGGGGGAATGAACCCACCAACAGGAAGGAGATCCACCACACCAAAACAATCTGTAGATCGTTTTGGGATGCAGCGCTGTGGAGGTGACTCTGTGTGACCAGCCGATCATCTTAGAACCTCAACTGCAGGCAGAAGGTCAGCTCCTAACCAAAAACCCAACAGAAGTGTTACATATTTGGAAAGGTGAAGAAGCTCAGCCTGTCAAGTCCATCCTCACCATCCGTTCTCTTGGTGTTATGGGACTGGGGACCTCCCTGATGAACTGCACACCTTCAAGGACTTTCCATCCGTTTACATTTGTATAATAGATGAAATGAATGCATCGCTGAGACGATGCATCATTCAGCCCGTGGGAAGCAAAGATGTGAAAATGAAGCCATAATTCCCCTGTCACTTAAAGGCTTTGTAAACAGGCGTTATGAACTCATCACCAATTTATTAATGTATAATAGTAACAATCATTAAATGATCAAAACTTGGAAGCGTTTGGCATTGCACATACAGACCAATGGGTAGAGTTGGCTTGGGCAGGTTTACCTTCACAAATTTCTACTAAGATACAGTGTAGTCACTTTGCTCTGTTAAGCGGTAGAGCAGGCAGGTAAAGGGTTGAAAAGATGACGCAGCTGCAAATGAAGGAAAACGACCTCAATATCATCCACATGTAAACTCTACAATAAACACACATATGATTCTCACTCAAGCCTTTGTGTATGTCCCAGTTCATCTGAATAACATGCTGTTTCTTGGTATCTGGAGCCAATCTTTAAACAAGGTGTTGGAGACTAAGAGACGGAAGCTAACAGCTCTGTGACCCTGTTCGTACAAGTGAGATTTAGCAGTTTCTCCCAGAAGAGCCAACTTGAAAACCGAAGTCAGTGACAGTGAGAAAATTCATTAATTCAGTCAGGTACAGAGGAAAGCTCCTGTCCTGTTTTAAGCTATTAAAATGATATTGTATTTAAATGACCAAGTCCGTTTACAATAATTCTTCATTAGCATTAGCGACCTTTACTTTTTGGATTGGTTTGGTGTCTAAAGAAGATAATAATACTGTCAGGAACTATAATTATGTCCATTTAGGAGAAGGTCTTTACAGTAATCAGAATCATTCTTCTTTCCATGGAGACGCACATAACTTGAAATATTTTTATGCATTTCCTCTAATAGTCTTCAGTGTTTTACGGTAAACAGACCAGATGTAGGTGAGTGTGTGTGAAATGTATCTCTGCATGGACCATGATGTCTGTTCACAGACTGACCTGTTATTTCATGCCTTTTTACAAACCGGTGACACACTGTTACACATTGATGAGTGTGTGTGGCTGTCATTAACACTGTGTATATTTGTATTTTTAGTACTGATATACAATGTGAATGAAATGGAACGGGGGAAAAGAACTCTTTTTAACTATTTTTAACAGCTGCTTCTGTATTTTAAGGAGTCTTGCTTCTTGAAAACAACAGCACACTCATGTCAAGACAATTTCAAGCATCTGCACTCTCGCACAAAAGAGCACTAATTTACATAAAAGTCTGTAGGATGAAAACTGATCACTGTTGTTTGTTTCTGTATGGCTTCCAAGAGCATTGACCTTTAGATGTGCCCTGACACCGCTCTGAACATGGAGAAAGTCTGCCATGCTTGTAGGTGTCTGGGTATGTCAACAGTGGGGAAGAAAGACACAGTGAGAGAGAGAATTAGGTGCAGTTGGGAGGTGCCTTGGGTTGCATCGGGTCATGGTGTGCCTCCCTGCTCTCAGCCTTATGTCAAGGCTTTATTATCTCACCTGCCAAGGTCCTGACCTGCTTTATCCAGCACACTCCTCTCTCACACTCTCCGGGAAACATATATTGGTTCAACTGCCTATTGAAAACCTATATAAATGCAGTGAAACCCAACAGATTTCCCTGTTTTTGTTTTCCCCTTATTTGTTCTTTCTGCGATGTTTAAACAGAACCCTTTTGGTTAAAGAAAGGCAACAGAGATCTGTCTGTACCTCACATTCAAGACAAATCAGTGCATTTGAATATCACAAGAACAGCAAATTACAAATGATTAAATGAGAGTGCCTATTATAACTTAGATTTCTAATACTGTAGATGAAAGAAATAATTACTTGAGGTGATTTTCCATCACTTCATGATATCAAGAATCACTGGACATCCCTTGCCAAACTCACGATCCCTTCCATATTTGAGCAACCTCTTCTTTTGATTGATGCCACTCACTTTTTTTCTTGCTATGTTTCTCTTCCATTCAGTGTTTGTTTGCTCCTTTTTTATTTCTGTCCTTTCTTTCTCTTGCCTCAGGGGTGCATTTGGCAGGTCAACACCTCAGCAGGTGGGGTATTGTGGGCCAGGTGACCTTTGTCTGTCATTGTTTTGCTCCTCACACCTCACCCAGGGAGTAGAGGAAGGAGCTTAGTGGATTCCACCTGCCACTGACTTTACCATTATGGGGCTCCATATTGGCATAATATTTTAATGTGCCATGGAAAGTTGAAAAGGTCCCAAATAATTTGTATACTCAGTCTAAAGTGGGTGGATACCAGATACATTGAAGAATGAGTACAGATAACGGATGCAGCGTGATGGGTTGAAGGTTTGGGCAATCAGTGTTCACTGTGATCTGTAACCAGCTGAATGGAACCAAAACAAGCAGTTTCTATGTAGACAATGAGAAAAGCAATGCTAGATTTCAAATGTGATTTGCGTTTGTGCAAGCTGCATTGAAAGATAAATCAAACGCACCTTGAATGAGTAAGAAGTATGAAGATGAAATGAAATACCCAAATGCTGCCTCCGCTGGGGCCTGATTGAGTTCAGGTGGCTGGGAAGTGTCTTACCCACGGCTAGTTGTCAGTGAAGGATCTGCTGTCTTCTCATCTCTGTGTGCTGCAGGGCTAACTGGTGAACATCGGCTGTGTTGCTTTTGACGGATGTTCATGTGCCTCCTGTGTTGTGGGGGGACAGGCCATTGACACTCTTCATATTTCAAAAGCAAGGTCTGAGGAAGAAATGAAGATTGATGCTGAAAAATGGCATGGTAACCCATTGCCTTTCCTGTCCATATATTATCATTTACACATACATGGCACCTTTGTGCATAACTGTATAACTATATGCATGGACATGGAGCCACACATGGGGGTGGGTGGGGGTTCTTCTTCTCTGTTATTAGAGACCAGTAATACAATTGCATTTGATCTCCAAATAAACAGGGAATCAGTCCATCTCCTCGGTGAAGATGGCAGATGTGATGGACGAGCACATTAGCATTGAAGACAACATTAGATTTGCTCAAAATTATTGATCTTTTGTTTGTGAGCCAAGTCGGCGATAAATAACAGTGCATGGAAGATGTGACTCATTATCGCTGTGCCAAAAGCCCGACAGACCTCTGTCAAAGCGCACTCTCCTTCCCCCCTCTCTTCCTCCTTCCTTTCATCTCCATCACTACAAACCAATTTAATCTGTTTTTAATCCTTCGCTCTTTTCTATGACTGGTGGCTTTAATGCAAGGCCTCACTGTCACTATCTGATTCCCTTAAAATTTTAATCCTGCTCTGATAACCCCTTATTATTACATTTTACACACACAGTCACATGCAGGCAAGCAGGACTATCACACATACATTCTCCCACACACACAAATATGTACACACAACGTTTAGTGGCTCTCTTGGTGTTTTATTCCTTTTTACCTTCTTAGTGAAGAAAAAATCCTTTTATCACACAATGGGTAATTTATATCCATTACCAGCGTTTTCAATCCTTTTCAGCACGGCTGTCACTGCCTTTGGCACACTCGTGATTAATGTGATCTAATAATAGTCTGCCATTATATTTCCTTTAGTAAAACATGTACCAACATCCTATTCAGCTCCACAAAATTCATTGCCCCTTAAAACATTTTCCCCTTTTCGTTTGAAAGGAGAGATTGCTGTTTTTTTTTCTTGCTTTCCTTCTCCTTTCCTCCTAGGAGGTGATTATTTGTCAGGGTGGGGGATGAGTTGAGGAGGTGGTGGTGGGAGTTAGTGATGGCACTTCCTTGTTTTCAGACACTTATGAGGATGATGAGATTTGTGGTTGAAGGTGGTTTCTGTGAACACATTTGGGTCAGAATGGGTGTGTGGTCCTCACACTGATAGAAAGTGCATTTTTGCGCAGCTCAATGTGGAAGGTGACATCAGTATTTGGCTACATGAAGATGTTGAAATTCTTGAAAACAGAATAAGTAAAAAATTCCTATAATTTACTTAATATTATCAATAGAAAACCCAGAATATTCAAATATTTAAGCTTAAAATTTAGCTGATTATTTAGAGTCATTATGTTTATCTACACTATTTATTGTTCAAATGAAACATATTAAACATATTTAATTTGCCTTTTATTTTATTTTTTTATTTTTACATTTTTCTCTATTTTGAGAGGAAACACTATGTGTTTGTGCATGTGTGTTGTTGTGTGAGGTTGTCCAGCTGTGGGTCTGTTCTGTCCCAGCCGGGCAGCCTGAGCCAGTCTGCCGCTCATGGGGCACTTTTCACATGGGGCGGTGCCAGTGCTCACACACACACATATCTGTGTGTGTGTACGTGTGTGTCTATCAGTCTGCACAATATGACTAATACCTGGACTTAACAATGCACACACACATACAAATGTATGCATAAAGTCATAAATACATACACATGCGCACACACAATCCTGGCTTCTTCCCACAAAGTAGGTTAACCCTTACTGGGTCCTCAGACTTGTATCCAGGATGAACAGGTGGTCCCACAAAACATGGGCATCCATTTCCTCATGACTTATCCTAGTGTGTGCATCTTTGTGTGAGTGTGTGCTTGTGTGTGTGTGCATGCGCGAGGACACACACACTTGTGTATACCCACACAAGTGGGGGACAGTGTATACATGCTGGGTCTGCTCGGCATCAGTGTGAAAGGCGGAGGAGCTACGTGGAAGCACTGGACAGCTGATGTACGTGTGGTGTGTCAGCGTTTGTTTGTGTGGCCCTGACCCCAGAATCGGACGTTACCAAACACAGCTATCAACACTTTACACTGACGTCTTCTCTTCTTTTGTCTTGCACTACTCATTTCCCCATTTTTTTTTTTTGCACTTGGATCCCTCTATTCAGGATCATTCCATTAGAAAGATAACTTCTATTGGGAAGCTTCTTGTTTCATTCAGTCCACCCCCCCACCCCTCCTCTTGTCTCAAGTGAACCCTTCCCAGCAGAAGAAATCGAAGGTAAATCTCTGCTGAGGCAATAAAAAAAAAAACACAGAGCAATCCACTCTGGATGTTTTATATATCACTCTCTCGTGGATAAGTAGATGTAAAGTTGCTTTGGAGAAAGGTGTCAAAAATCATCTGACCACTAAGATAGCACAAAACACAGGAGGAGTCTCTGTCTTTCCGTCTCTTCTCCACTTTCTCTGGTCTTTTGTGATCTGTGTCCCATCCCCACCGAACCCTGGACACAAATATATGAGCGAGTATGCAAAGATAAAACAGGAGAGATGCCACACCGAATAGAGCTGAGGAGATACACATAAACAGAGCAGAAAGAAAGAAGGTTTCTCTCTGAGTCAGCGAGTTTTAGTAAAGTCTGATTAAACAAGATAGGAAACCATTTGAGATAGTAAATAACAGAGGTGTCAAAATGTTGTTTAATGACCTGGATATCTACTGTATGAAATATGTATCTGCAGATCTATGCAGAAGCTGCATTTTCTTTTCCCTTTAATGTCTTAATGTGCGGGGGGAGTCTAAATGTTGGACAGAAATACCTTAGAACTGAAAACATGTCGGCTTCTCAGCCTTTCTTGTTTTTGGAAGCAAGTCACATGAAACACACTGGTCATCATGCCAAGGGTGGTAATGTTGTTTTGATTGTTTTGATATGAAAACAACATTACATTAGTAATAAATGTGCATACTCATTGGGATATGATTTTTTTGCGTATTTGGATTTATGGATGTAATGTCCAGCCATGCTGATAGTAAATGTTCCCTTTTTATGAAAAGAAATCGCTAACATTTATGAACTACTGCGTGCCATTGCACAGGTTGATATATATTTATTTATTATAATTTATCTCCTTTAAATTAAATATTTCATATATTGCATTTATATCGTTCCTTTTTAAATTAACTCCCTGGGTTTTATTGAGTTTTAGTTTCAAGCTGAGTCCAAAATATGTCGGAGAAAGAAGACGCAACTGTTTCATGTTTATGATTCGATACAT
>JAVQJG010106859.1:0-13224 GCA_036024015.1 Craterocephalus amniculus | reverse complement strand
CTCACATAATCTGTGGCCTCAGCCGAATTTATGCTAAAACGGAGATGACCTTTGACAAAGTTCTCGGAACATGGGCCGCTTTCAAAACATCTACTAGAACGGTTCATCCGGTAGAAAACGTGATTGTCTACTGAATTTCCACATCGCCGCATTTCTTGGTCCTCCAACATGGCGCATGGGTCACGTGCCGTGACGTCAGTCGCATGGGTCTATTGTAGCCGTAGCTATGTTTTTTCTTTTTTTTTGAGACATTGGCTTCATTTTTGGTTTTTGGATTTTTTGCGCATTTTATTTGCTCTTTTAAGACTTGTTATGCTGTGTCTCCGTGGCAACGAGACTTATTTACCACCGGGATAAACTGGTAATGCTCTCCAAACTCAAGATTTTCAGTGAAATAACACTTCAAATCCCAAAGCAGTTGAAAAGAAAGAGAAGATGATGCTGGACAGGAGTGCAGCAGAGAGAAAACAGTGGAGATTTAAATCGTTTCTTCCAACTGTTGTGACGGGGAACGTGAGATCGCTAGTTAACAAAATGGACGAGCTCCAGGTGCTAACCAGGTCTCAGAAAGAATACAGAGAGCAGCATTATGTGCTTCACTGAGACATGAACACATCTCAGACTGAAATGAGTCCGTACACGGCTTCAAGACGGTCCATGCAGAACGAAATAAACAACTCAGCAGGAAGCTAAAGGAGGTGGAATTGCAGTGCTGGTTATCCAGCGTTGGTGTCATCCTGGACATGTCGCTGTTAAAGAGAAGATCTGCACGAGAGACATGGAGCTGCTAGCTTCGTGCATCGGACCTGAACAAGCCTCTCACTGTAGATCATTTCTCCCAGCAGCCTGAAGAACAAGAGCACTACAATACTGAATTTCCCTCTAGGATCAATAAAGTATTTTTTCATTTTAGAAACTATAGAACTGGTCTTTTTTTTCTTTTTTAAACATATTTTTATAGAAATTTTCGAGTTTTATAAACATTCATATGAACACAATCCCAATCTGGCAAGGAGTTAATATTTTTTTTGAAAATTACATTTTTCCTGGCATCATCCCTTATTTCAAAGAAGTACAAGTCGATAATTTCCACACTGAGCGGAACTCTGTGTGTAAGCACGGTGGATAAATGGGGCTCGGCTTTGGTATTTATAAGAAGAGGGAACAAATAATGTCTTGTCGTTTTCAGTAACACTGAAGTCAACTGAGGGGTTCCCGTTTGGGGTAGGTAGTGTTAGAGATGATCAGTTTGGGTTGGAAAGTATCCAGCTGTGAACGAAATCGTTTTATGAACCACTCCAATCCTCCTGATAAAACTCCCGTCATCCAACCATGAACATCTCAGCAGCTTTGGCTCTAATACAGCTTTGTCTCAGAACATTTCAACATACATTCCCTAATTAAATAAATTAGAAACCTAAAAATAGTTAGAAATAACTGAAAATCCAGGATTTGCCTCATTAATCTCCTCTGCATCCCATTGTGTTGCAGGTGGAAGCTTCCCTGGAGCAGGAAAAGAAGGCTCGAACAGACCTGGAACGCAACAAGCGGAAGCTGGAGGGGGATTTGAAGCTGTCCATGGACTCAGTAAGGGACCTGGAAAACCACAAGGACGAACTAGAGGAAGGACTAAAAAAGTAGGAAGAACTTTTAACAATTCAGATGGCCAGGTGCGATGCAGGACCTGTGCATTTTTGAGAAGAAATAACCGCTTCTGCTTCTCTAAAGAAAAGACTTCGAGTTGGGTCAGCTTCAAGCAAAAATGGAGGACGAGCAGGGTTTGGTTAACCAGCTTCAGAAGAAGATGAAAGAGCATCAGGTTTGTCCTGCCTCATGATCTTCCTCCTCCCATCTCAGTAGTGTCCAGCTCTGCTGCTTCAGTGTGTTGTTGTTGTTCCTGCAGACTCGCATCGAGGAGCTGGAGGAGGCGCTGGAGGCAGAGCGGACGTGGCGTCTCAAAGCGGAACGCCAGAGGAATGAAATCGCCAAAGAACTGGAGGAGCTGGGAGAGAGGCTGGAGGAGGCAGGAGGAGCATCGGCTGCTCAGATCGCCCTCAACAGGTCCGAAACCTCACTTTCCTACACCTACAAGCTCTTTATTGAACTTTATTATCTATATTTTTACACTTATTTACCAACACACGTATCTACAGACAGTGAATGAAACAAAAAAAGATTTAAACAGGATGCTCTGAAAATTAAGCTAATTAACAGATAGAGAAAAAAAATCTTCAAGGAAAGACTGTGTGTTGCTAAGTGAGGAAAGAGTTTGGTGGATGACCGTAATGGATATCTAGATAAAAGTCTATATCTTTACATCCACATGAGCACAGTCAGGACATATGAACCATTTACATGCCAAAGAACTTTTTAATTATATGGATTATAGCTTTCCACCACTGTTCTTCCTCATTATAATATTTATTTAGATGGGATTCCACCAGGCGGCGAGTTAAGAGAGCTCAGACCACAAAGGAATGATGAATTTGTAGGCTGTAACAATAAAAATGCAACAGCAGAGAAGATTAGAAATTAGTAATAACCTCAGAGTATCTTCAGCCACTGTTAATTTTTTTAACCTATTTGCTTCATTTTAGTTTTTTGCTGTCCTTTTTTTTTAGCTTCATACAATCATATTTTTTTTCAATTATGGAAAGACTCCACCCGAATTACAACTCAAGAAACTCAATGCTGGATCACAGCTGATCATTTTCCTGAAAGGTGGAAAAACAGTTTTCCCAAATTGTTTAGTTTCAACTGCACGACCAAACTGAATCATGTGGAACATCTCAATCAGATATGCAATATATACGATAGAATATACGATGTAATTGTGTGACAAAGTGTAGACCAATAAATACAAAAAGAAAATAAAATAAAAATGAAAGAAAGCAAAGAATTAGATTATAAATGAAAATAAATTAATGGTTAATCAGTCCAAAACGAAAAATGGGCGTTTCTTGAGAATGATGTCACGTTGGGCATCATAATTACGTTTAGACATGTATATTTGTAGTATAAATCTCAATTCTTACTCCAAAAAAGACACAGAAAATTATAAATTGTGATGTCATTACTGATATTAACAATATTCATGACAGCAATAAAAATGTTACCATCATGATAATTACAATAAAAACACTGATATTAATCACAAATGAAACAATATCAATAAAAGTACCAATAACAGCATCAATGATTATCATCTGTAACTGCGTTTACATGGTAAAATTTTTAATCTATCAAATTAAAATCAATCTGACCAGATTCCAGCCGAAACGTTCACATGGACACTGGATATAAGGAAAAAAGGAGGGTTTTTTTTATTTTGAAACTTTCAACTGTCTAAAGGCTAAATAATCCTGAAAGTCTTTCAGTTTCCAACAAAATGTATCTACCATTGTCCCGTTCTGTTCTGCTACTGTCATTGTTCAAGTCCTCCCTGAAACTCGTTACACACCACATAACCCCCATGTGGTTCAGTAATGCACAGAAACATCCACCCAGAACCGATTAGAATGAGTGTTTATTTTTTCCTGCTGATCTGATCGTGGAAAGGTTTAAGTCACCTCTCTCGACTGGATTGGACATTCTTACCAATTGAGCCCTATTGGATCAGCTGAAATGTTTATATGACACGCAGCTAGTGTGGATAGTGTAGATATCACAGTCGCAAGCAAGGAAAGCTACCCCAAAACAGGGTCAACAGCTTCCTAATTCATTTGAATTGAGATCCAGTTATTTCATGACAAGTTTAAAAGTTGGTTTTGATGATAGAGATTGAGGAATGTCATTGTGTTTACTGAATGAGATGCAGGTGTTTCTGAGTTTGTAGCTAGTTCTATTACAAAAAGCTGTAGCTGCCTTTTCATCAAACAGGAAGCGGGAGGCAGACTTCCTGAAGCTGCGGCGGGAGCTGGAGGAGGCGGGGCTTCACCATGAGGCAACAGCTGCCACTCTGAGGAAGAAGCATTCGGACACAGTGGCGGAGCTCAGTGAGCAAATCGACATTCTGCAGAGAGCCAAACAGAAACTGGAGAAGGAGAAGGCTGAGGTCCAGCTGGAGGCCGACGACCTGGCGTCTAACGTAGAGCAACTCACCAGGACAAAGGTTCGAAATCAGAAGAAGAAAATCAGTTGTTGTATTCGAGTCCACTTGATCCTTGTTTACTTTTATTAAACCAGTAAAAATAGATAAATACAGTAGGAGCCACATAAAAGTTTCCATCCCAGCTGGTAGCCATTCGACTGTCGGCCGACTCCCAGCCATGTTGCAGCGGCTGGAGTGACCCCCTCTTTGTCCTGGGCGTGACTACTTTTAAGTGGAACTCCACCTATTCAATGAAGTGCAGGACATGACCAGGAGATGGCGCTTCTCTCACCGAATACAGCACATAACGCCAGAGGCTGCATTTAAAGCGCCATGACACACTTTTATCACCTCCGCAAAGGAGGTTATGTTACTGTATGCCCGGGTTTGTTTGTGTTTGTTTGTCAGTTCGCAACTTACTCAAAAAGTTATGAACAAAACTTGATTTAATTTTCTGAACTTGTTCTGAATGCCACAACAAAGACATTTTGGTGATGATCTCGAAGAGTGCTTTTCTAGTTTAAGAAGTGCAATTATAAAAGACCTACTGTTTGCTACTGGAGGTGTGCTGGCCACTGTTTTATCTGGAAATAAATTATTGTAGCCTATACCTTCTGTCAAGTTTTTTGCACAATTCATTTACTCTCAATCTACTAAAACTAGCAGGCTACCTGTACTGTCACGCCAACAGGCGTTCTGCCATACTGTCAGCCAATCCAGTCTCACGGAAAATCGTGTTAACAGACACGAAATTTAATCTAGCTATTGATTTGTGTGTGCCTGCACAATTTTCTCATTTTTTCGTGCTACTCAGAATGAGTTGGATGTTAATTTTATGTGTGCAAGCAGACAGTCAAATGCTACGGCACACAGAAGGGCTTTCATTTCATTTAATTACTGAACCTTGACATCAACTAAATACAACAGTTTGATTACCAGAGATTCCTCATAATCATGTTGCATATTGAACTCTGTCTGCTCATCCCGTTTTTTTTTATCCCGTTTTTACGTCAAGCCTGTACATTTAAGAAATGATATTCAGCATCAAATCGTCCGATATGGTTATTGTGAACTCCTGGGTTGTTACATATGTTTGATTTAATATCTTCCTGTTATCAATCACCCTTCTATAGGCTAGCCTCAGAAGCCATTTATTAGAAGAAAGAACACCAAGGGTCCCTGCAGTTTTGATTCAGGCAGGGCAAAGCTTTATTAAAGTGGTATTTTCATATGTATGGTATGAATAGGCTACACTTTGCATACAGTAATCATATCATTGTTGCTGCAAATATAACCGCTGGTTAGGGGACGCCTCTGCGTTGCTGCCATGGCAACCCACTCTGAGACTGTGCTCCGTGCTGTTACTGTAGATCTCTACAGCACATGCTGTAGCCTTCAGGTTCCAGCAACATTGAAGGCTGATGATTGATAAGGTTTTAACACACGGGGAAGTAGTTGACTTAGAATCAGGCCTCAATCCACTTTGATCTTACAGAGGCACGGGAAATGTGCACAGATTTGAGCGAGGTCCTAACACTTATTTTATAGTTAAAAAAAAAAGATTAACAGATAAAAGAAACGCAGATGTGAATTTATAATGCAGAAAAAAGTTTTTTAAATATCGTTCTTGTAATTTCACCGCTTTAACTGCAGAATGCAGAGTTTTGAGGTCGAAAAGTTAAGTAGTGAGCCTTTAACAGCAAAGAATGCTAATCTCTGCTGGTCACTTGTGGTACTGCAAACAAAATAAAATATATTTAACATTTCAGCATGTAGGTCAGATTGCCTGTTGTCACATACAAGATGAAAATATATCTCATATCAGTTGTCAATGAGTAAGTCAGTAATGATTGAATATGTGTGTTTGTGTGTAGGGAGCTGTGGAGAAGATGTGCAGGGTGTTTGAGGACCAGCTGAATGAGAGCAGGAACAGAGCCGATGACCTGCAGAGGCAACTCACCGAAGTTTCCACTCAGAAAGCGCGAGCAATCACAGAGACGGGTAAAACACACACACATGCACTAATTCTTGTTCTCAGGAACCAAGCTGACAAGAAGATAACTCACTGTGGGTAACTTTACATGGAAGCTAATCATTTTGGTTTATAAGTGCAACACAGCTATCTCACTAAAGGTTAGGGTGAGAGAACTTCTAGGAGCATTTTTTTCATTGCTTAAAATTTCCTTCACATCACGGTTGCAACAAATTAATTAAATGCTTCAACACAAAAATAAAATATTTCAGTCATCTGTGAAACCAACAGGACTGAAAAAACACCAAACAATTATTTGAACCAGCCTGTTAAGATTAGATGGTGACATGTCTATCAAACTTCCCCCTCTGCTTGTTTCTGTGCTCTGGAGGCGTGGCTTCGGAGGAGTTTGAGGAAAAGATTTGGACTTTTGAATTGGGTATTTGAGCTGGCTTAAGCTATTTTTTCCAGGATCTCCTTTAACAAGAAAACCTAAATGTTAACAACATAAAAGCACCAACCTAAACTTACTGAAACCCAGACAGATGCCTTTTTGTTACCAACTTGGCTCATTACTAAGAGTAAGCTCCCATTGGTTCAGAGCGCACTGGCTGTAGCGGTGACCTTACCGAAGACTTTTTTTAGGTTAAGATAAAACTGAGGAGCATTAGATAAAGCAGGAAAATCATCGAGAAAAGAGTGAGAAGCCACTGAGGCAGCAGAGGATGCAGATCCAGGAAAACAAATCTGGTCACAAGCCTTTCCCCAGGACATAATCAATGTGTGAATCTTGCTTCCTAAGCCATAAAAAAACCCAAATCAAGGGATTCTGAGCAGAGTTTCAAGGTTGAAAAGTTGAGCAGTGGGTCTTTAATATTTTCAGTTAGGGTCAATCCCATTTCTCTTTTTCACTCCACCTTTTTTTCTCTACCCATCGTTCCTCATAATGAAGTGGTAAGAGCAAGAGGTAAAAAAAAACACTTGCCATGGAAATGATACCCCTACTTACCCTATACATCAGTGGCCGTCGCTAGTTGATCCGTCAAAATGACAAATATCTGTGACAATGGAATGTCAACAAACAGATGGGAAACTGATGACAACAAAAAAGGAAAATCTCTCACAACAGTCTCCTAACATTTTGCTACTGATAACAGACCGATAACTTTTCTGCATCATGCATCATGTTGTTTTAGTGGATGTTCTCAGATGACTGAGTTGTTACAGATGTTTGCAAACTCGCTAACATTAATGACAGTTATTGTTTAGTGGTTATTGATTTGACAACAGCCTCATGATGAACAGGGCTGCACAAATTGGCAACAAGTTGGAAAACAATTTTTAGATAATTTTTATTCCCCTAATTATGGTGAATGTTAATATTGGGCATGAATGTATTACATTTATGAATAAATGTATTACATCTGTGGGTGTCCTGCCTTCCTTAAGTCACCATCTGCCCTGTCGTGCCTACATCACTGTCTGTCTTTGAAGGATAGTGTGACCCTTACCCTTAGCCCTTTCCCCTCATCCAAAATAGATCCAGACAGCTCTTAAAAGGTACAAATGGGATTAAGCCTAATTATACACAACATAACAAAATGGTTATTAAAATTGTACATTTAACATATCTGCTGTTAATTGATCAAAATTCTTCTCTTTTATTTTCTATTGTGTCCTTAGCTGAGTACAGTCGACGTCTGGAGGAGCGGGATGCCATGATTAGTCAGCTACAGCGGTCCAAAGCAGGACAGTGCCAGAACACTGAGGACCTGAAGAGGCAGCTGGAGGAGGAAAGCAAGGTAAAACTGATTTCATGGATTTTTGATCATCAACACATCCAGTTCACAGAAACATTCGGGACTACTGATAGCTGTCTGTTTCACCATCTGTCTTATATTTGTGCTTCAGGCTCGTGTGGCATTGGCTCACGCTGTTCAGGCATCG
Organism: Craterocephalus amniculus; assembly: GCA_036024015.1. NCBI lineage: Eukaryota > Metazoa > Chordata > Actinopteri > Atheriniformes > Atherinidae > Craterocephalus > Craterocephalus amniculus. Next base: position 5,215 of record JAVQJG010106859.1, on the reverse strand, counting down.
CGTCATGAATGCAGTTTACTGAGGGAGCAGCTGGAGGAGGAGCAGGAGGCCAAAGCTGAGCTGCAGAGGGCGCTGTCCAAAGCTAACAGCCAGGTGGTCCAGTGGAGAGCCAAGTACGAGACTGAGGCTGTGCTGAAAATAGAGGAGCTGGAAGATGCAAAGTAAGATGATGTGGTGCCTCCATCACTGTTGTGGTCCCATACCATCATCATGTGGTCCCATACCATCACAGTGTGGTCCCATACCATCATCATGTGGTCCCATACCATCATCATGTGGTCCCATACCATCACTGTGTGGTCCCATACCATCACTGTGTGGTCCCATACCATCATCATGTGGTCCCATACCATCATCATGTGGTCCCATGCCATCATCATGTGGTCCCATACCGAGAATTAGAAAGTTTTTGCTCCGTAGGAAGAAGATAGTTGTGAAACTTCAGACTGCAGAAGAAGCTGTAGAGGCATCTCAAGCCAAGTGTTCATCGCTGGAAAAAACCAAACAGCGTCTGCAGATAGAGATTGAGGACCTGGTGGTAGAACTGGAGCGCTCCAATGCTGCCGCTCTGGCTCTGGACAAGAAGCAGCGCAACTTTGACAAGGTCAGTCTGGAAAAGCAGCCATGAACTTCGGCAGAGTCCCCGCCTGTTGTGGCTGGGCAGAGACTCTCACAAACAGCTTGGTTTGTGTTGTTTGATGCAGCTACTGAGCGACTGGAAGCTGAAGTTTGAGGAGGGTCAGATGGAGCTGGAGGCGTCGCAGAGAGAGTCCCGCAGTCTCAGCACGGAGCTCTTCAAAGTAAAAAACAGCTATGAAGAATGTCTGGATCATCTGGAGACCCTTAAACGGGAAAACAAGAACCTGCAAGGTATCTATCACTGCATCGTCAAGCTTCTGGACTACCTGAATGTTCTAAATGATGAGAGAGAGAGAGAGAGAGAGAGAGAGAGAGAGAGAGAGAGAAGGAGAGAGAAAGAAAGAAAGAAAGGAAGAGAAAGAAAGAGAGAAAAAAAAATTAATGGATACAAAGGAAAGAAGGTTTATGGGTCAAAAGATTCCATAGCTCCTATACCCTCGGTCAAAATATCAAAATATTTGTAAGTAAAAAAAATGAATAAAATTTAAAAATGAATTATCTTAATCAGAGAAAATATATTTTATTTAATTCCATTTATAAAACATGAAGTCCCTGCTGCTCTCCTTTCACCAGGAGAGCGAGCTGAGCCACGGACGGGGGCTGTATTAGGAGCAGGACGCCTCACTGCTAGCCTGGTCCCGCCCACTAAATATCGCAAGCTCCAGACCAAGTCGTGTTAGCCAGGCTACCTCACTGCGGGTTTCTATCATTTTCTTTCAGAACACCTGGTAACTCTTGAGGGTTAACAGGGTAAAAGGAGACCACATATGTATAAGCCAAGTTTTATGATAACAACGAAACATTAAAATGAACTCTAAAACTGACAGGTAGTCTTTAAGATTGATTTCTTCATCAAAACTCATGCAGCTGCATCTTGAATATGCCGTAGTTGGGATATTCTATTTACTGTAACAGACAACAGACTATACAGTTTGGATTAGAGTCTCTGCTTTGGTTTCTATAGAAACAGTTGAAGTTTATCAGATGCTCTGACTCCAATAAGAACAAACATAAGATCTCTATCAAAATTGGATAATGTCAATGTTTGTAAAACCTTGGTGGTTTCTCCTGCATGTCAATAACTCCAGAGGAGATCCTGGACCTGACAGATCACATCAGTCGGGAAGGGAAGACCATCCATGAGCTGGAGAGGACAAAGAAGATCCTGGACGTGGAGAAGAGTGACATTCGAGCAGCTCTGGAAGAAGCAGAGGTAACTCCCTACCTGCATGTCAGCTATTAATCACCCGAACTGGTGACTGGACTGCTGCAATGCTGACTTTCTACCCCACAGGGCAGCTTGGATCATGAGGAGAGCAAAACCATGAGATTTCAGATGGAGCTGCAGCAGATCAGGACAGAGATGGAGAGAAAGGTTGCAGAAAAGGACAATGAGATTGACAACCTCAGGTACCAAAACGGTATCCATCTTCCTCCAGGTTCAGGTTCTGGATCCAGTGGTGCAGACCTAGAGAGGGAGGCTGAGGTGGCATAGGCCACTTCTGATTGGACAAATGACTGACAAGTCACTGTAGGTGGACAGAAATATCTCTCCACCTGCATGGATTACCAATATAACCAGTATCACTACACCAGTTTGTTTCCAAAATTTTTGCCCTTTAAAAAATATATGGCTGCACATTACTAAAAGAGATTTAGTCTCTGTTCAAGTATTCATGTAGCATGAAGCTACACGGCAATGCTAATCTAGTTCTATGCTAGCACTGGATTAGTTTTCATCAATACCACCATGTCGATGGTATTGATGATGGTGTAATTAGTAATTCAAGGTTCTCCCAACAGGCGGAGCCACCAGCATTCCCTGGACACCATGCAGACCAGTTTGGAAGCGGAGGTCCACAGTCGCAGCGAGGCGGTTCGTCTGAGAAAGAAGATGGAGTCCGACCTCAACGAGATGGAGATTCAGCTGGGCCATGCCAACAGGCAGGCAGCTGAGAGCCAAAGGATCATCAGACACCTGCAGACTCAGGTAGCTCCACCTGGCCCCTGGATGCTCAAAGTCACCTGATCTAATTCTCCAGCTGGTGCCATGAAACAGCTGTAGATCATTTACATCATGGCGATCTGCTGCAGGTCAAAGAGCAGCAGGTGGAGTTAGACGATAAAGTCCAGCTGACCAATCAGCTCAAAGAGCAGATCGTCCTGTTAGAGCGCCGTTGTTCGCTCATGGTGGCGGAGGAGGAGGAGCTTCGTGGGATCCTGGAACAGACCGACCGCGCCCGCAAAATGGCCGAACACGAGCTGGTGGAAGTGTCGGAGAGAGTCAACTTGCTCACCACACAGGTAGGAATACGGAAACCGTTATCAGCTGATCCCAGCTGTCACATGACCTGGACTGATGGACGCCTCCTGTGTCAGAATGCTGGTCTGGTGAACCAGAAGCGGAAGCTGGAGGCAGATCTGTCCCTGCTGTCCGGAGAGGTGGGAGACGCCCTGCAAGAGAGCCGCAGCGCAGAGGAGAAAGCTAAGAAGGCCATCAGTGATGTCAGTCCTGACCTCTGACCTGTCCACAGATTTTCCAGCTCAGGCTGACAGGCTGGGTCAACTTCAGGGGGTCAAGTCTGAGCTGCGTATGTTTATGTTTTCATCAGGCGGCTCTGATGGCAGAGGAGCTGAAGAAGGAGCAGGACAGTAGCACCATGCTAGAGAGGATGAAGAAGAACATGGAGGCTGCAGTGAAAGGTATAGAAGAAAATTTCAATTATTCAGATTTAATACATTCAATAACATCCAAATAAACTAATTTTGAAATTCAAAATATATGAAAAGATACATAAAATATGCTAAAGTACATAAAAAAAATCCAGTCTCTAGCTCTTTTCTTTCTTTTTAACCTTTTACTTGAACACTACTTGTATTTCAGTGGCAGATTTCCAGGTTGATCAGTTTTCAAGTTGAATCAGCAGGAAATAAAAAATGAAGTTTGTGTTTGTGACAGAGCTGCAGGTCAAGCTGGATGAGACGGAGCAGATGGCTCTAAAGGGAGGAAAGAAGCAGCTGCATAAACTGGAGACCAGAGTGAGTGGAAACCTTACCATTACCTTACCTTCACCTCCACCGCAGACACCAGGGGATGAACAGCTGACAGTTTCACCCTCAGAGTCTGTTTGACACAGCAGCAGAAGAAAAAGCTGCACAGGTTGTTGTGCGGAAAATATCTGAAATTCTACTTTTAAAAAAATGTGACCTCTAATGGTCGTACGAGTAGCTCCAGGTGAAAATATTTCCAATCATGTTCAGTCAGTTTTTTTCCGTTAAAAAATAAAATTTGGGTTGGGACTCAATTAAAAAAATGATGGTATTAATTACAGCATTTATGAATAATAATAAAGGGTTGATGTTTACTTAATTTAATTCAAATGGCTTTTAGTGGACGCCTGAATCAAATAATAGACACATACATTAATATTAATACTAATTAATATTAATTTATTGATAAAGTAATGTTTGGAAAATGTACTTAAAGGCTGAATTTTTAATAATTTCCATATAATTCTAGGTAAAAAATAACTACATTTATAATTATTTATCTAAAAAACATACCGTTTGACATTTTTGCATACGTGATATTTTTTGACATTACAAAGTTATTTTTTTCTTTTAAATTTTTTTACTTTACGTAAGACTTGTAGTACATTTTTTCCACCAGTAGGGTGAGTATAAGCCCATTTACTGCAGAGCGGCTCTGCTCTGCGGCTCTGAGAGCGGGGGGAGGGGCTGGAAGCGCTGTGAGCTGAGTTTCCAACCGGCTACGCTGCGAGTCTGAGAAACGACATGACAACAAGTGTGGCTAAACTAGCATTGATATCGCCGTTGCCTTTGTGCCGGAGACAGCTCGGCAGCAACAAAGGACTGACGCCTGAAGCAGAGTTGGCTACGTTGTTTCTCAATCGGTAAGTATGTACACCGCCCTGAACACCCATAATTTTTGTCTGTACGGACAGAGTTTCATGCTGTGTATAGTTTGGTTTGGTTGTGTATCTGCATGCAGGCTCAGGTTTAGCACCAACATCTCTGCTACGCAGGACTTGATGCTAAAATCCCATTTAGGCAGGAATCAGAATTGTTTTGTACATCTAACATGCACTGCTTTACAATCTGCATTTTGGTCACTATTACTGAGTTCACTTTTCTTCCTTTCGTAACAGTTAAAAAAGGACATCAAACTCAAATCTCAGTGCAGGGAGGTGTTCAGGATGCAGACAGCACATCAAGCATTGGCTCAGGTGATGCAGGCAGGTAAGTGTAACCTAGGATATATATTATCTTGCCCTAAATACATTTGTTACTTGCCAGATTGTTTTCACCACCGTGTAATATGTTCATTGGTACTGGGCATAATGAATCATTGCATGTAAGCATACATTGACTCAAAGAAAGAGATTATATTTTATCTCTCAATGATTTTTTTCATATATAATATATAAACACATGTATATAAAATATAAAAAAAATCAATACAATACAGATATTGTATATGTATATATTGTATATTGTCTCTATATATATATATATATATATACGCATGTATATACACACATATATATATTTATAT